>JAHZNE010000385.1:0-27431 GCA_027744055.1 Callyntrura sp. NNG-2020 | reverse complement strand
CAAGGATAGGTCTCTTCACCCGCCATCATATCTTCATTTTTTTACTCAAGTATTTTTTCAGATGTTTATTTCAAAGAAAATTGAAAATTCCTGGATAATGCACATCGGAATCATAAATGAAGAATTAAGACAAATGCGTTTGGTGAGATGCTGCTCAGAGATATACTTAACGAAGCAAAACAGTTAAATCTATTTTCCAGATTTCTTTCTTTAAGCAGAAGATGCTTTCTTGCCTTGACACAATTTAAAGAACCCAGAAACTAGATTGCTAAATGAGGTTATGATATAAGTATTACGCTCTAAGTGGACTATCTTTGTATAGTATTCCACGTAATCTTTAGCTCACTGAGGTGTAAGTAACTTCATTGAGCTGTAGAAATCACAGAGGTGGGGCTTAACGCAAGAAATAAGATTGGTTCTTAGAATTTGCTTAAAAGCCTATTACGTAGAAAGTACAAACTCTGTCCCTTGGTTGTTGACTGGATATGAGCAATCGATCAACAACAAAATATATGTAAAAACTGCAAACATTACTATTACAAGTCCAGATAAGCAAATTACTTCTCTCCGGTTGACTTTTTAGAAGCTTGAAAGATATTGCTTATTCCTCACAACAAATTTTGAAGAAATGCTTTCGTTTGTATCATTTCGCTTTAAAACGTGTACCTCAAAAATATACTTTGTATTCTAGAAGGCTTATGTAACAAATCGTTTTTGGTTATTACATCATCTAGTGGGGCTATGCGATAAAAGATATAGCAAAAAATAATCCGTAACTATGTCATGTAAGCATAATTGCAAAATATAATATCTTCAATCGAGTCAATGCCGCGTATCTATAAGAAAGTCCACGATTCACGTTTTTGATGACCTGTGCATTTGCCGCGCAGCATCCGTGTTCATTTTATACACGTACACAAAGAGAAAAAGAGATGCACAACAAGCTTGNCAACAAGCTTGAATGTTGTAGGTCTCCAAAAGATGTTGAACTACATGCAGTCTACGCTACAGAAATAACTTCACAAAGTCATTAGTAAAATTCAGCGCCAAATCAGAGTTTCTTGATCATTTACTAATTGGCTGTAAGAACAGTACCAGCTTTCCACATTTTATTTAATCCTTGCTGTAAGATGCACCCACTGAGATATGATTTAATTTTAGCCCGTAAACTTTCTGAAGGGAAAGCGAGATACACGAACATTTGTACATAAACAAGGAGAAAGTATGGAGATATCCACCCATTCATTCCAGTATTCTATAGCCTTGCGCCCATTAATCAACAGTTTATGATGGAAAAGGATGTTATTAAGTAAACCTTTGTAGAGCACGTTCCATTACTTGATTCACTATTTTGCACAACTGTCACATTTACAACCAATGAGAAAGTAAAATACACGCGTTAAAAGTTTGGCTGCATTTACTTGTCTGTTCATCCATCCTATCTCCAGCTGTCGGTTTATTAAATAAAATCTGTTCCGTTCCGTTTATGATGCTTAAAAGAAGTCATGAGAAGTTTAATAGGGAAATGGAGAAGGAAATGAGGACCAAATGGAATTACAAATACGGATTATATTTCTCACAACTTAACACTCTCCTACTTATTTCCGAAGCAGGATTGTTGAGCTGAAGTACAGCATCTTGCGTACTGATCTCATGTTGTTAATCGATGCGAAAGGATACTTAAAATTAATGGAGATTGTATGCATGCACATTTACAAAGTTTGATAGTGCCGTCAATATATATGTAGAGGTCTTCAAACTTTCTTTTAACCAAATACGCAAACGTAGCACGATATATGATATTGCGAATGCGAGTTTAGGTGAACGTAGTAGTTAAAATTAATGAAATTAAAAGCACTGCTTTTATTTCGTTGAATACTCAAGGATAATATACATTTCACGCCGTATCGATTCGTCAGCGTTTACCTGATACATACACCCATCGTTATGCTCTACTTACTACCCTTTTGTTGGAAATTTGGTGAAATATTAAAAAGTGTAATATGTAAAGCAAGCTCACACTATTCTACAGGCCAAATCGATACGATGAGGAATCCATTTCAAAGTGAATACACTTCTAATTGTACTCCATCCAGCTTCCTCCTCCATTGTTGTATTACCGACCAAAGACTCGAAAGTTGGCTGGATGTTTTCACCTCGTCACCTAGTAAACACTTCTAAGCTGCCAGTAGCACCGGTAGCTGTTAGAGAGTAGAACAGTGGTTGAACTGTGTGTCGATTGTAATGACTAATTCAAAAGTTTGGCGGAAGTGATCTTTTCACTTCTCTCTCTCTCTCTCTCTCTCTCTCTCTCTCTCTCTCTCTCTCTCTCAGTCTAAGTCTACATACAACTTCATGAATGAAACTCCCAAGTCTGGCTGAATTCAATCTTGTCGATTTGTTGCCTCTCCAATGGTTTCCTATCGCATCCATCATCTCCGATTTCCATTTCCACCCCTCTCCTACCAGTTACAGCGATCTCCATACATTCATTGGGATGATACTACTACTAGTCCTGGAGTAAGTAGTAATAATGATCAATTCAACGGCACATGGGGTGTGTATACAGTATTATATTTCGAGAGAAAAAAGTGTACCCCAGTAATGGTCTCTCCAAATGTAAAACAATACGAGAGAGCAAAGTTTGTAATTGGATTTTATCCTGGAGCTTTAGAAGTGTGTCGCAATGTTGTTGTTGCTGTTACTGCTATGCTGCTGTGATGTGAACTATTAAAGTTTGGCTAGCGGTAGTGTCTGCATTACAGATTACGGTAAACTTCTTCGTGCAAAACTACACAGCCTCTCTACTATCTCCAATATGTAAGTCATGTACGTAAGTAAATGTAATACGCACAAAATATTTGTAACAAAACTAACTAGCCACCACACACTACAGTATTTTACAAAGAAAATATATCCTTGTTAGAGCAAGCGCTTTCTAACAGTATGCTCCGTACAAAGGCCTCCAGCTCTATAATGAGAGAACGGACTCGCACTGCTTTGACTTTGTACTTCGTACCAAACTACCCGGAAACCAGTTTTACTCAAAAAATAGGGGAAAAGCTTCAAACAAAACACTTCATTCTTTACTGTGAACTTCAGTAACTTGTACAGTCGGTATGGATAATCCTGCCCATCTGTGTATTTTTGTGTCGCTACGAAAAAGAAAGAGTTGTGATGTGATAAGTAGCTAGCAGAATTTGGAGAGAAAACTTTCGCATTTCTACTGCATGCATTAACCATTAAAATGTCCATTTTCTGCGTAACTTGAAGTTGTGAAACTACGCTGGCTGATGACAGACGTGGAAATGTAATAATGAGCAGGTGTTTTTTATTCCTATTATCTTTGCAGACTTCTTGGTAAACCCTTATAACTTTTAAATTAAATCTCTGCTCTCTTTGCCAACTTCTTTGTTTTCTCAGCACTGCCACCGCCACCGCCACCGCAACTCCTACAACGCAAGGAAAACGATAAATTGTTTTAATCAGAAGAGAAAGCCGTTAGCAGGAAACCATAACCATGTTCGATTTGAAAAGTTGATTTTATGCAAGGCATTGATAAATGATGCATTCCAACAGCTGGGTAAACAAATTTCTTTTAATAAAATTAAATACCACCATTAGTGCAAACAATGGGGGAAAGAAAAACGTTAAAACAATGACGTAAACGCAACATGCTGTTGTTAGTTATTAGGTATCCTCGCATCCTATCAAAAGTGAAGGGGGAGAGAAGGTGAAGGGAGTATTGGAAGGGTCTTCGAAAAGCAATAATGGAGTCAGCCAGCACTACATGTAGATTCCACATTTTGTTAATTTTCAGAAAAACCTTCTAGCTTCAGGGAAAGTGAAGGAAACAGTGCAGGCATTTTGCAGATAATAACATCGTGTTTGCACAACGTGTCCCTCTGCTTATTGCATGCAGTGAGTCTGTGTGTGTGTGTCTTTCTCTCTATGTTGTGTATGGTGTCGGGACTGCAAGAAAAAAGTCTTAGTATCGTGGGAATCCGTGCTCTTTAATAAAGAGTAAGTCAATATTGACTTGGCCAAAGCTCCATCTTTTTCCTCCAGAGAAGTTTCCTGGTAAACTATTTAAGGTTTTGGTACTTTTCCTCCAAAGAATGGGAAATAGAGTGACTTAGGGAGAGATAAGCTGTAATCACAGGATCTTAACAAGTTGAAGTATAGCACTACTGTGCGTTTTCTCCCGTTTCTAGGGTCACTTCACCTGTGTGTGTGTGTGCTGCATCTTCACTCAGAACTCTCTTTAGATTGTATCCCTTTTTGTTTAAAATGTACACCAGATGTATACGGAGAAATCGTGAAAGAAGTAGAGCTCCCGTTTTCTTTACGTCGACTCTATAGATCTCTCCCTCTCTGTCTCTATGTTTGTCCATGCCCTAGTAAAAACCTTTTTTGGCAGATACAAATCTACTCAAACT
Source organism: Callyntrura sp. NNG-2020 (assembly GCA_027744055.1). Taxonomy (NCBI): domain Eukaryota; kingdom Metazoa; phylum Arthropoda; class Collembola; order Entomobryomorpha; family Paronellidae; genus Callyntrura; species Callyntrura sp. NNG-2020. Next base: position 22,992 of record JAHZNE010000385.1, on the reverse strand, counting down.
TGCCACATCTAACCAACTATCAACTCTGTATGTGTTGTGTGAGTGTATAAATTTTTCTTGCCAAGCCAGAGTTCTTATCCCTTTCCGTACGAAAAATTATCTTTGCACTCACGAGTACAGTATGCATGAGCACATTTACAGTACCAATCTGCAGTGAATATGTAGCTACAGCTAATCTAATGGTAAGCGTAATACGGGTACCTTGCCTGGTGCACATCTAGAGTGATTCCCCGCTATACCGTCAAATCTTGATGTTCTCGTGCACGAGAACAAAGAGCAATTTCGATTACCACACGCAATGGGGACTGATTATATATGTACATATATGCATGTGTAGACACGGGTTTATGGTGTAGTTCCATGATGCGCTGGTGGTGGTGGTAGGTAGTAGCGAGCGGTGGTGTTCATTAACTCAACGTTGTGTGAGTTCACTCATTCACTCACTCAATAAATACTACCACTGACAATTGTAAGTTTAAACAAAGCAAATGAGAATTCATTGCTGCTGCTGTACTGGTAGGAGAAAATGGGATGCTGTCAATGGAAAAGAATAAAAGCCGCTAAAATATATTCCTATCACGGATTTTTCTCTTATTTGTGTATTCATCGTGGAATACAATACTCTGATGATGGTGGCGAGAAAATAACAGTGTGTAGTAGTAGCGGTGGATGGGTTAATGAATAAAAATGAGGAACGTTGTGTAGTGTTGAACAGCGGAATTAGGTAATATACCACAATCTAAGTTGCCGGGAGAATTGCGAACAAGCAGATTATCTTAATCCCGAATGAAAGAAACTGATTGTAAAAGTGAATGAATACATTTGTTTGATGGTATGCAGAGAGTCTCCTTCAGATGGGCTCTATTTTTATTGAAATGGGAAGTCGTTACAACATAGTAGAGTAATACGAAAAAAGTGAGGCGGAAACATGTCGTTGTTGTAGCCGGGAGTGATGCCGCTGAAGAAGAAAAAACAAATCTATTACGGCATTAATAGCAATAGATAGAAATTACCAGGTTGGCCATTTACTTTGATTGGTTTTTGTAATATTGGGAAGCTAGATGTAATGTAATAATATTTTCAGACAGACACATTTCGTCTTTGGCCATTCTTGTCGATTACCGCTTTCCAAGACATACGTGGTTTTTTTGAGGGCTTCCCTGGAGGTTATAATTCAAGTGTAGTACACTCAAGAAAGTCGTAATTTTCAAGGGAGGAAAGTTCTGGTAACATATAGCCTTATCGTAGCAGTTGCACTAGTTTTTTCCAAAATAAAGTCAACCGTCATTGGTTAATCCCCGCAAGGACTTCTGTTGGTTATAGTGTTTGCTAGAAAACAAGGGTTATTGCGTTTTGACCAGGTTGGAAATAAGAAACGTAACACTATATAGGGAAACAGTTAAACATCCCACAATACCACGACAAACATTTTCCCAAACACGTAATTCCACCGCATTTCTTTCCGCGTTCATGTTGAAGAGGAAACTTTTATATTTTTTTTACCTGGCGGATACATAATAATCACAGAGAATGTCATCCACTTCATCTAGACTGGTGTATTTTTTCAAGAATATTTTCACACTTTGGTGCGCCCGGTCCGTGTTGACGAATAAACAACGTTGCTGCAGTATCACATAAAATACTTCATTTTGTGACAACAACGATGATAACGAACTAGATTAATACTGCACTGATGATGTTGGTACTAGGTTGTATACCTATAATACCAGGGAACAAGCCAGCACATGTGTAAGACAAAAAAAAAATTTGAAGCCACGTAGTTTTCAAGGGAAGGTCTGGTTTGGTCGGATGATTTTGTAGCAACTTGGCTGCCCTAAAAGATAAAATGGTATCACGTTGCTCCCTCCCTAATCACAAAATAAATTAACCTACATGCCCTGCGAGCACAGAGCGGCAAAGCAAAATGAAAGTTTATGGCATTCCCAAAGGATTTCTACAACACTGTGGTCGTCACAACGAGCAAAACGGCGAAGGATGAAGCCTGGAGTTGGCATGTCGTTATATTATGTACCTTTACGCAAGACGTAACAATTCTGGCACGATGCTTGAAAATTATTTATTTTCATCTGGAGAAAATGAGTACAAGAGAGTACCTATTTGGATATTTTCTCATTCGTCTATTTGTCATCATTCTTCTCAGCTCAGCTAAAATAACTTGAATTCACGTGTCATTAATGGATATAATGGCTCTAATTTTTAAAAGTGGGATTGGAACGGTGGTGATGCCACACAATTATTGCATTTATGCGCCTGTAGATTTTCTTTTATGCGTCTGAAAATAATTATTGTCCCGCGCTGCTTTATACATTAATCTTAATTTAAATCTTTTTTATATTTACAGACCAGGTAAAGAACTGCATATAAATGTTGCCGGAGTAAAAAAAATCTCCATTTTGTGGTTTCTCGTGCACAGATGGACCCGATTTCCTTTAACGCAGTTGGAAGAATATTATGTTGGCCAAGGATATAATAATCCCCACCGCCAAACAGCCAAATTATAAGTGTCGGCCTTAGAAGTAGGACTCAATTACATGCTAAGTGTTGTGTTATACATATCCCTACTACACGCTTTGAATTAAGAGTACTGCAATCAGGATGATGATGATGATGAGGTCAGATTTATGGAACAAATTAGTGAAGCTGCTCCAATCTTCCAGTTAGTTGCGAATCCTATCCCCTTTTCAGATTAGTGGTTCATCAGGGTTCATTAAAATTTCAAAGTACTTGGACGATACTCGTTTGCGCCCCCTTAAATTCCAATACTCATGAAAGGAAACCAGTATGAATTTCCAGGAATTTTTCACTGAAATACTATGCACGTGGTTCAGCGCCGCTTTTATGATACTTTAACCGTGAAGCTACATGATGCGTTGAAACTGAGCAGGGCTATCTAGTAGGAGTTTACTGTAGCATGTCGTACATACACACACGTATGGGTGATGTATGTGATCACGGTACAGAGAAAGGGTAAAAAATGGAATGAGCTGTGAAACTTTATAGATAAGGGCATCCAATATAAATATGAGACACGAGCATACAACTAATGTTTATAGATTGCCAAGATAGCCATTTCCGTTTCAGCACATAGTTAATATTACCGTCAGTTTGACCCCCATCGGCAATTTATTTGGCTTGTACTGGTTTCCCAAGTTAGCACATTTACTTTTGTGATGATGATTCATCTGATACGTGGATTTCTGAGTGTTGCGTACTTTGCAATGTTTCATCAGGGAATTACCTTGGTTTCTTTAATGGTGGCAATTTTTCCGCGAACCTTCCGGTCTGCCGAGAAAAAAATTTAATGTCTAAGGATGACGTTGATAATGTGTTCTCAGCTCGGTTGATAAACTTTTGTTTACGAAAAAGAATAACTCCAACTCATTTTCCCTCGCATCACGTCTCTAATCCGATTTTTTCTTTTACTTTGTAGCGATGAAGCCATGGACGTAGAAGAATGGAAAAGAATGCGCTCTGGATCGTGCATTTGTCAAGACCATTTGGGCCAATCGCCTGCGTGTCCTGCTCATAAACGACAATCTGTAAGCAACTTTTTTCCTTATTTTTTCTCTTGTTTTCACCTTACATTTTAAAAGAAACTTTTAGAGACATACGCCGTATACTTTCATCATCGCAAATTCTGTCCGTACAAAACACCCAAAAAGGAAAATTTCTTAGGGTAACACTGTAATAGACCTTTCATAGTAAAAATGTCTGCCTAGCGACCAGCAAAAATGTGTTTCGAAAGATGTGTCTCCTAGAGACTCGTGAGAGACGTCAGCAAGTTTTGGCATTATGGGGAAACTTTAGCGTAAACCTTTGATGTGAAGAAAATTCTTGCAATAAAAATTCAAATTGTGATACAGAATTCCTCCTTCGCGGACGTTTCTTCCCTATTTTCCTTCGCACGGGTTGAGTACAAAGTAAAAAAAATTCAGCAAGAAACGTCTTGTTAGAAAAAAGGATCCAATTTACGTTATATGATTGAACGACAAACATTTGAAATTCGGAAGCTCTTAGTTATGAGGATCCGTCTGTATAAAAATGAAATTACGCCAACGGGATCTTGAACCAGTAAACAGTGTGCACTACCATTTTATCAATCCAGCACATTTTCTGTATGGCAGATGTAGTTTTATGATATTATGTAAAATATGGTACTAAGGCATGCAAAATACCGTGCCATTGTAATACAAATATTGTACCGCATAAGTCTGATTTGACGTAAACGTAAACATAAAAACGGGGTGTTGTACGTGTAGCTTTCTACCAACTTTCACCTACCCACACCATTCAACTCGAATATTCTGGTATCATACACACACATACACACGGAGTCTCTAGCTTTGAAACGCTTAATGGAAAAACAGTGGCGGTAACACTATAAAATCCTGTTTCAAATTTTTTTTCTCGGAAAACAGGATTTCATAAGCACATATCATACACGTTGTATCCAGCAAACGAAGCCTGTCCAAATTCCCCTACCGTTTTCCATTTCCCTCCTTCATGATTTCCTAATCGAATGCCGATGTATATACCCGCCTAACATTGCCCCAGATACAAAGTCAAATTCTTGCAGTTTAAGCGAGAACACTGAGAGACCCTTCAATGATGCAAGCATATATTTCTGTACAATATGTTATGTTGTACCAAGTTTTTACTATCTACGTCCAGCTATGTAAACACTCCAGGGTTCTTCCTTTAACCAGTAACTGCGTTGTAGTTGCATAGTAAAACTTCTTTGTGAAATTCTAAAAATACTCCCTTTATAGAGAAAAAGATCTTCATTATTTCATGATGTAAGCTGTTGTCATCATCGACCCTTTGCTTTCGGGGGGAAAACAGTATCAAACTGCAATAATAATGATGACGACGAGTTATTTCAATTCCAGCCTACACAGTTACACACATACCGTCCACATCCCCATTTATACTATATAAAAATATTAAGAACCAAGTCAAAAACTGACAACATTAGTTATAACGAGGGATATCTTTAGATGTCACGATGTTTACTTTCTCTGCACGGCTTACTTCTAACGAACAGCTCATATACATGAATTAACAAGTTTGGTGATGTTACGACAAAGTATGATAATTGAATACTTACCTACTTGATTTCATAATCGATATCTTTGCCTTTCATCCTACTACTTGTTTGCTTGTTTTACTCCTATTTATAAATACAGATTCCCGATATTTTGAGTTAAGATGGTATGTAAACAAAAGGATTGTGGTATTCTCAAACCTCAAACGAAACCCTAGACGAAAACAAACATATTTTTGTCACATAAAGTCATTTCAAATGTTGACAACACACAGATAGGAAGGTGAATGTATCAGAAAAATAACGACACAAAAACATAATAACAAACTTTCTCTTTTTCTTAGTTCTCGTCTCTATAAACTGGTAACAATAACTCTTTTGAAATTCGGTATTATATGAGGAGTGTACCCATATGATAACACGTTTTTCACTGGTAATGCCCTCATTTTCTTAAATGTTCTACACATCAAAATCCTTCTTACCCGTTCCTTCAGTGAAATGTGATATCCCAGAATGATTCATGTTTCCATATATAAATATTGTCTATTATTATACATACGCCTATTTATATGCATTTATATTGTAGTGACAGTAATAAGGAAATCTGAAATTAAATCACATTTCTGATATGTAATTTCATTTAAACTTATACTTTAAATCTTCTGGAAAAACGATATACCATACCAGTATCACCTCTTGAATAACTCCTTTCCAAAAAAGAAAGTATATTATACGCACCACTTTCAGTGTTTGTTACATGATATGCGAAGTCGGATCATTAGGTATGTCTCCCTTTCTATCCCATGCTCGTTTCGACATAAAAGTCACATTTTAGAGGGGCATGTTGTTGAAGGTACGCATTAAAAATAACTGCAACGTAACAAGAACTCTCAAGCTGTCACATAAGTTATGATCAAGAAACATGAAATTTTTTTTATCCCTATTGGGGAAACCGTCAGAAAAATATGATGGGATATAACATGCTTCTGGGAAAACATGTTTATTACGGCAAAGACTTGAGTTATTGGTCAAACCTGCAGCATCTTTCTCACATAAATATGTATATACGTTTGTGAGTACATCGCACGCACAAGCCATACAGTTGGTAGTATGGAAGAACCTATACTTACTTTAGTACTTATTGAAACATTTTGTGATTTTTAATGCTGTTTTATTTTCCGGATCAGGAAGCTAATGTGGCCGTAGGTAGGGACGTAAGCCAGATTTATCTTTAAATGAAAGATACTCTTTCGACGTAGTAACGAGCAAAAATCTAGAGAAAGCTTACATGGACTTAATTTTGCAGGATTTATTTTTAATTTTGATACTTTCATATGTCAATAATTGTAAAAGGAAAACATGCTGACTTTTCTATTTACTTTACTATTTTTTTTATTCCGGAGCTTCGAAGAGAAAGTAAGCCCTTTCAGATTTTAAGAGAAAGTAAGTTTTAATGTCTTGTTGACTACAGTAAGGATGCCTTGAACTAGCCGATTTTGTTGCGCAATATGTAAATACATGTAACAGTTGCTAACTGTATGTATTTAATTGGCAATCATAAAAGTTAATGGAGAAATGAAATCTGGAAGTTCCTAAGGCTACCGTTATCTATAAACTGTATTTCCAACTGTAATCCTTCAAATCTAAAATATTTTTTACTTTAGGGTGTTTATTATAAGCGATCACCATGTTTCATCCTTATTCCCTTATTAAATTCTCTATGTATTTTGTCATTTACTGTGACCTGCGGGCAGTGAGCTAGGGTCCTGGCGTTTCATTTGGATAAACGATTTTCGATCAAAATTGCGTATTTTGCATAATCAATTATGTGACATGAAGGAGAAGATACTTTTCATGAACGATGGCACTAAAAACCAATCAACCCTTGGACGACCCTTGTTTTTTTATTTCTTGGGGCTACGTGGTTTGTGTAAAGTAGGACATTGCTATCGAATAGATTTTATTCAAATGAGATTTCGCGGGACTCTAACCCTTTACTTGTCGGCAACACGTTTGTTACTAACAAGAAGTTTTTCAAGTGGGAAATATATATGGAATTATAAAAATGATCGAAGAAACGAGAAACGAGAATTCTTGTACGTACCAAATGTTATTCCAGCTTCATTGCCTTTATTTGGAAACTTTCTTGTCGAAAATGTCGATATTGTTTGACATTCTGCAGTTGTTTATTATATAAACGCAATTCAATTGTTCCTGTCAGTAGCTGTGATCTTGCTTTGGTTTGACTAACAGTGATATGCATTGCGTCAGAATGGAGCTAGTGTCTAACTTAAGGTTGGTCAAATTCCTACGGCAATGAATAATGTGCCACATTTTAAATATGGAAAGGGCATCCCTTACTTCAGAAAACTATTTTCTTTAGTATTTTGTATTAAATATTAACGTTTTAGAAAAGGCGACGTTCCTTTCGACTATTCCAATGAAAAGGGTTTGTTTCCAAATGTCTGTCAATTTGAAAAAGAGTATTTCTGTTATTTATTTAAAGATTGATCGAGGTTCCTTGCATTGTGGAATTTTGGTTTTGGCCTGCACTGGAGTGGTAAATTGTCATTGCACAGAAATCAATAGTAAATGAAGAACGTGTAGTCACAAAAACGTCTGTTCAGACTTCAGACAGACATACTTACATATACAACCACATACACACTATAGAACACACGCTGCCCTGGGCAAGTATCATCGTTAGAATAAGAAATGATGTAATATTACCTCTTCGTTCCCTTTCGTCCTTGTTGCTATCTCCCAGACACAGTTTTAACGATAATGTTTATATTTACATTGACGTTTGACCTAGCAGTATCTAACGTTATTCGCCCCTTTTCAAATATGCAATACTTATCATTAAATTGTCCCTCCCGTCTATATCTAACATGACTGTTACTAATTTCAGGGTTATTAAAATATTTGTCTGACTGTCTGGAATCACAACATATAACTTTTACGTACAGGTACTCCAAACTAAAAATAATGTGTGCATTTCTTGATGGTGGTAGAACATCTTTTACATATATTGAATTAGCAATATTTAGCTCAAAATATGAAGTGAGAAAGAGGGAAAATGAACGTCGATTTTATAGAATAAAGATTATGTAGACATGTACTTTTGACATATCATTCTAACATACGCAAGTGGAATATGAGCTGCCTGAACTTATAAAGAAATTTCACCTGTGTGCTCAACAGAATGGAACTAAGAGACTACTAAAATTTAACAAGTGAATGTGAATACACTAATTTAATTGGAGCGCTTGTAAGGAAGTACGGGAAGCCTGACGTTTGTAGATAAAACGGTTTTAGCATTTTGTAAAATGAAATGGAATAGAACAAGTGTCCAACAATTTTCAAATATATAAGAGCATTGCTTTATACTTGAGAAAACGTGCAAGTAAATGTGATCCTTGTAAACTTTCCGTCCTTACGAGAATTTTAGTTTAAGTCAGTTGTTCATGTATTCCACATCAAGTAAGTTACAAACTGATCGTGAGTGACTACCGTGTGAGCACTCAGTAAGTACCTTTCATCAAATCGACACAAACTTTTACCACAAAATGGTAAAAGTGTCGACTTCACGATTTATCAGCATCCTCCCGTGCCATTCGTTCCTTCAATTTTGTGTAAAAATGGTATAAAGATGTAAAAGAATTTTATAAAAATAAGTAGGTCCTTGTGGTACAATCACAAACTGCCTCTCTCTCTCTGGCGTATGTTGGTTACTTTTCTCTTCACAGGCGAATTTATGTTATCACGAAAACAGAAGATAGCTTTTTAGGGCATCGGTTTGTTATTCCTTCTTCGATTGTTGAGGGAACGAAGACAAAACCCAAACATACTGGAAAACACTAGGAGAAACATGAGCACGACGACGACGGCGACGATGATGATGATAGAGTGGTACAAAAATAGAAAACGTATTTTCCCTTGTCTTGTCCCTTTATTTTTTATCCAGCCTTTCAGTATTGCTTGCTGACATCAGAGAAATATTTTCCATTGTCCAATTCTGTGGTACATTACTCTTCCATCAGAGACTTTTCTTCTTGTTTTCTTTTTAGCTCAAGGTTATAAATAAAAGTGAGAACCTTTTTCGGTCACATTTCAATGCTCGCTTACCACAGAAATTCTGGTGTTTCTTGGAACATTTAGGTATTAAAAATGGGAAACGTTGTGTTCCTCAGCTCAGTTCATATCGGTATCAATAATTTCATATTTTTATAACAGGCTATTCAACAAACCCTTTGAGTTTAAATTTGTATTTCCATTTGGCAAATATAAGCGCTACGTCGGCGGTGGTATTGAAAGATCTGTGTCTTACTATACGAACGGATCAATTTCTTTTTCCAATGAAATGAAGTAATGCACGCCTATTATCTCGTGTTCCTCATTAGCTTTCCATTATATCTACTTCGTTGTGTCTATAGAGTCTTTTATAATATTTATAACAGACTTCTTCAACATCTTTCTGTGACTACTGTTGGTATTTAGCAAAAATGATTTACCTAAACAAAAACACTAGCATATGCATTTAGAAAATGCCTATTATGGTATGGAATGGTTATTGTTATTGACAGAATACATTTATAAAGATAAGTGCATTTGTATACAGAATAGGAAATATGACAGGAATAAAAAAGGGAACTGTTTTCTTGGAACAGCAGAAGCCTAGTCGAAAACATCTCGCGTGGCAGTAACAGGGGTTGTTTGGCACCTTTTACGTTTATATGTAGTAAATTTCCGATTTATAGAGTAATAAAATATGTAACATTATTTGCTCTAAAGATAACATAAGGGAAAGGAATAACAATGGTGAAAGTAGAAAATTTTGTGAAAGTAGGAAATTGGACGGACTTGTTGTGTAACTTTATGTAAAGTTATTTGTTGTTATGTAAAGTCTCTGGAGTTAATGTTAATTTTGGCATGGTCAGTGGTTTTACATTGTATTCATAACGACATTTTGTTAATTTCAGCCAATAGTCCAATGGTTGACCAAGCGTTGGAACTGCTTGGTCCGAGCATGTGAGGCATTCATAGGATTTTGTCGAGTAGACCGGGATGCCGATGACCAAGACGAAGCCGAGGAAGAGCATGTTTCCCCCGGTTACGGTACACCAGCATCAATAGAAACACCCCTCCAGTCTTCAGTTTCCAGATGTACAAGTCTTAACGTGATACGTGACCCTTTGGCTCAGACACCAACAAGGAGAACTGACTCGGTTACATCTCCTGTTCAAACTCAGAGCAGTAATCCGTCACAACCAGTGGCCGCTGCTGCTACCGTTGTGACTGCATCCACCTCAGCCGCTGGGGCTGCTGCTAGCAGCAGTAGTGGAGCCGGTGGTGGCGGGGCCCCATCTACCACTACCAATGATCCTGCTCCCGCGGCAGGTGCAGCACCGAAAGAAGGTACGAAAATAATGCATTGTGTACGCTAGAATACTACTGACTAGATTCCCTAAGTTTATTTTCTTGCACGACATGCTGTGCACGTCAGTTATCTATACACCGAAGAAAATCCCGTAATTAAATGCTTTATATGTCGCCTGAGAAAAGAAAATATGGATTGTAACACATTTTCACTCTTTAGAGCTTTTCCTTTAATTAGGCTTACAAGGTATACCACTGAGGTGATAGGACGATCGAGATAATCGAAATGTCAAATTAGGTGCCACTTTAATAGAAATTCATAATTTTACAAAATTTTACAGTGAAACGTACCGTTTAAAGTAGCAGATGAAATTTGATGATAATTCAAATATGGGAATTTCAAAAACGAAGTACGCATTCTTAGTAATTCAGATATGCAGATTCCAAATATGAAAACTTTTTTATTTAAAAAATTAAACATTTTAGACAAGATGATTAGATCAGTACTTTAAAACTTTTAGTCAAAGACAAACTGGCAAACCTCAAAACTATTTAAAATGCGTTTCCCCGAAAACGACTTGACATTTCGTTTAGCTCAATCGTCCTATCAACTCAGTAGTATACCTTGTTAGTTAGGATCAGGCCTGCAGTTTCCTTGCTTCCTTGTCAAAAATGGCTATTGTAATTTATTCCCGGGTCTTGAAAGTATTTTGCATCCTTTCAGCACAGTGGTTACGTAGAAATAATAGTAGTCAGGTATAGTATACGCATGGAGCAACGGCATTATTACATATTATTCATACACATGTGCGATCCATACAGATTGTCTTTTTAAAATTGAAGTGAGAGCCTAGCTGCAGGAAATTTCCATACCATCGTACGTACCAACTAACAAGTAAAGTATATCTCGTACTGTAATACCCCACTAGCCACATACCATCATCTGCTTCCTTCGTCTCAGAAGTGCTCTTACGACTCACGTAAAAATTAATATGCAAGTGACGCCTGTGAGAGATAAATCTACATTTTTCTTTCTAGCTAGCCATTTTTTTTCGTTCCTTCCGGAGTATATTTTCATCTGCCAGCACTACCTCCGCTGGCAATAATTCAAACGAAAAAGATATTTTGTCCCCTCAATCACCTTCCTTAATACGAAAATTATTTTGTGAATTTTTCTCAGCAGCATACCTAATCCTAATATATTGTTGTAACGTATAATATAATTCGTGATTGGAATTGGTGGACGACGACGACAAGTGTTTTCACGACAAGCAGACACAAGAAGAGAGAGTGACTGGAGAGAGAAGGAAATGTAGAGGAAGAATGTAATCAATTATTTCAAGAGAGACATTTTCCAAAGAAAAGCATAGGATGCTCTCTATATTTCGTGCTATATTCTCCTCGCTTCAAGCTCTTTCAAGTATATAACTACCATTATCACTTTTCTTTAGAAAACGTCTATTTTCGTTTTGTTCCATGCAAAAAGTTATGAGATGAGACGATGGGAGTCAATATTGTATTCTCAACAGACTCTCCACAACAATAAGTAATAGCTTGGGTCTGTCAGTATATTATGCTCTATTACCGATCTCCTGTTAAGTTCCACATAGATACACACATTCTGACATTCTACCGTATACAATTTGAATATGATCCCTTGTCTGATGCTAAAAGGTATTCTTCTCCATTTATGTGATTTACTGATACGAAAAAAAGTTGTGCGAGTTTCTTTCTCTATCCTTCCACATTATACTCTCACTTATTTGTGTAGTCAAAGTCAGTCAGGTTTACTTATTTACTTCATCTTTCCCATATCAAGTTAGGCTGCAAAAGAGAGGAAAGAAGAAGCATTTCGCTCATCCGTCAAATTTCATTCTAAAAGTTTGCCATTAAAATGTTAAACTCATTTGGTAAACTTTTTCATCTTTCTCTTTGTGTACTCTCTGTATACATATAAAAGGAAAGCTCGATGTAGTTCGTGGCATCAATCCGTACATGGTACAAACTCTCTCTCTCTCTCTCACTTACTCACTGCTAGTAAGGAGACGGGGTTTCGAGAAGACAGTGTAAAATCCTAGATACGCACCGGGACTAGTAGCATATGGCTAATAGATGAGAATCTCCCAGCGGAAGATATCTGTTACGGAAGAATGTAGCATCCAAGAGCAGAACTAACTGAGCAAAATTAATGGAAAACTTGTAAGCTACTACTACTACTCACATAGGCTCCTAACTTGAGCATACATAAATATATATTGTATAACAATGCATACCATACGGTACGCGTGTAGAACAGGAACCGAACGAAATTTCTTGTTGAAAGGTATAAGTAGGTTCATAAGTTACAGCACATTCTTAATATTTTAAGTAGAATCCGTTAACCAACTTTTTTTTGTTTTTATCGTGTTATGTACCGTTTCGTAGCTGTACGGTTTAGAAGTTATATCTGTATACGCGCGTCGTTACAAATTGAATAGTATTGTAGTTTTACGTTTACTCTTCATTCTCTCCGTCTTTCTAAATAACACATAATGGCAGGGAGACAGCGCATTTCACGGATTCAATTTTTCCCCTGTAGCTGGCTGTTATAACTCTTTCTTTTGTTTTCTTTGCTGTTGTGTAACTTTGTCTTGTTTGTCGTTTTTTCCTCTGGCAGCTCATCCCAGCAGTACACTAGACTAAAAACTCCGGTTGGCTCAAGTAACACGGAGAAAGGGGGAAAGTAAAGTGGTTATCTTTGTATGTGTAGTGCGAATTCACAGATGTAGTCACTCAAAAGTTACACCTAAAATAACACTAGAAAGTTAATGTATATAGACGTGTAACGTGGTGTTACTTAACAATACGAGTTTTGCACTTTCCTTCCTATGTACATTCCTAAAAGAGTTACACACAGAAAGAGAGAGAGAGAGAGTATGGCCAAAAGTTAATCTCTTTATAACTGCTACTGTGTATATGTACACGTGATGCACGAATTTCTTGCGAGAACCGCGATTCCCGAGAAGAAAACAAACAATACAATAGTATGAACTTTAAAGGGAGAATTTGAATTGTTGGTTTTCCATATTGTGTACCACTGCCTTTTGTACTGCTTTAATCAAAAAAATTTGGAACTATGTATACCATATATTACGGAGAGATTTTTATTCTCGGAAAGTTTCTTTTCTGAGATAATTTTAAAAATTCGACTAAAACTTTTCAACAGCAGTTGAAACAGGAGATTTAAAACTCAACTTTAAATGAGTTTTACAGCAAGCAGCGCAGCACACGACAACTTATTTTTGAGCTTGTCTCCCTGTCACAGGCACTTCATTTTTACAGAGGAATTTTCTTTTTTTATATATATATTTTAGTCTTCATGTTTAATAAATTTTGAATGGTTTTTGCAGTGTCAGTAGATAGTGGATAGTGAGATTAGTAAAAGTTGCACAATTAAATCTAAGATTACTATTTTTACTTTGCTTGAGAAAGATAACGGTTACATGACATGGTTGAGCTTTTTGGACAAACAAAAAACTATTCTCCTTAATAGGTAGCTTGTACCGTAAATTAGGAAGACTTTCACGGAATTCGTATTCCTAGCAGGATATAACTGTACGAGTTGTTGGCATATTGTAGAGCTGAAATTTTTGACAAAGTTTTTATCGATATAAAAAGACGCGATGAGTTAGCCAAGGTTATATACTCGTGCACAAACTGAATCAGTATGCCAACCGACACTGAATCGATGTTACCAACACTCCCTGGGTATAAGTAACCACAATGCAGCGAATGTTTTTTATTATGATTCATTAATAAAAAATACAGTACACACATCAATCGTTATGTAGCAGCTTATTTTGATGAATAAGGCAACATGCTTTCCAAAAATCCCATCTAGACTTTCACTACAAAGAAACTCACTAACGGAGAGTATCAGTTTTCACAGTAGAAACTTTCTCTCTACTCACAAAGCCAATGCGAGTAAGGGAGACCAGTTTTTTACACTTTTATATTTTACACTAACTAGGGACAACGGAGAATGGTTATGTTATGTACCGAAGAAGTATGGTGGAAGGATTGGAAAGCTTTTAAAATATTACGAATGCTGCAAAGGAATTTTACCATGTCGAACTTTCAAACAGACAGAGATACAGTTTGTCTTTCAAGGAAAGTCATGCAAAGGCACCAAACTTTTTTCATTCATCAGTCATATTATTATAAAGTATGTGCATGTTAATACTTAAAATAAATAGATCGGCTGTGTATTTTATGACAAGAATAGAGATAAGAAATTGAAGGGAGAAAGCCAAACCTACTTACTAACTTTGCACAGTACCATTGTTACAGTTCGTTTACTTCGACACTCAATAAATACAACTTCGCAACAATATATCTAGACTAGATATGGTCTACACTGATCTTTTACTATTCAGCCATCAATTTAACGCTTTACTTTTATTATGAAATTGGAACATGGTTAAATACTATAAACATAAAGAACTAACAACTGTAAACTACACAAAAGTAGAAACTGTTTATTTGCAACGTAATTCGCAGGAATAATTTTCTGCTGTGCCACAGTCGGTTGGTCTCCCACCGTAAAGCTTACCTAGTAAGCATAATAGGGTTGGATCAACTTTCTGCCTATTTGTGTCACTTCTCTTTGGGTGTGCATGTGTCGCAAAACCTGTAAAGCTCTCGCAGCAAACAATATGACTTCTCTTGCAAGAAAGAAACAGGAGGGGAAGAATAGATTGAGGAGAAAAGAATCGATTCTGTAGAACTCTGTGTAACGTTATGCCGTCTTTTTGGTATGCACACACAAGACCGTCTTAATTTAAAAGGAATACACGTTTCCCGTACGACAGTGCACGGGAATTTTCCTATCCCACCTTACATAATCGTTTCTTCTCCCTTCGCAGTAAAAACGCACCTAGGAGAAATTTTAACCAAAGAGATTTAGGTAGTGTACACTAGATATGCATGTCTATGAAGACTCTTCTCTTCTTTTTTTCTCCACTCATTTCCTTTCGTTCCCCGAACGAATGAAGACAACCTGGCATGAGAGCAAAAAACAAGCAGTCAAACAGACAAAAGCAACTTTTTCTAAGAGTTTCAAGCACTCTTCGAGGATTCCCAAGATTATTCACCCACGTTACAGTCACTCCATACATATTTCCAGCAAATAGATAGGTATTTTCCGATTGATAGTATTACCGAAAAAAATAAGAGATAAGTAGACTACCCGTATACGGGTAACTTTTAATGTAGACTGGTACCCTCTTGCCAACATATCACTTCAATTCCCTTTTTCCACTACACAGCAAGATTTCTCCAACTATTATATGCCTGGAGAAAGAAGAATGACTGAAGGAAGGAAAAACGGAGAAAGTCGGCCACCAAATGTAAAGTACACTATCTTAAGATAGTTTCTACGAAACGCAAAACTTGTCTGTTACTTTTACCCTTTAGTATACCTCTTTGAAAAAGTTTCAGTACAGAAGCCGTGAACAAGAACTCAACGGGAGAGGATACTATTGTTGTGTTTGTACCGATAAGATGTAATGACAACAACTCACCGGTAACGGAGAAGTTATCGTCATCTCGCAATGCAAATAAACTTTTAATTGAAATTTTGCGTTTGTAAAACTCTACGTCCGTAATTAATACTCTAAGTTGGAAATGTACTTGTATGAATGCACATTGTACCATGTAGTTACTTGTAGTCCTATTGTGCACACTATATGTGTAAATGCAGCTACAACTTTCTCCGCTGCAATGGACCTACTGGAGAAAGTAATTTTGCTGATAATTGCATATAAATGAGAATTATTTAATTATTTTACACAAGTGCTATCTGTTGATTATTGCTCCTAGCCCCTTCTTTTATCGTCCCACTGGGCAGTTAGAGCATTTCTTTCCCAGGGAAATGAGGGGGAGGCGGAGAGAACGCAAAAATGAAATAAATGCTGCACGTAAACTAGAAGTGTTTTATTTATGCCTTTTCTGCTGCCCTATCACACACTCGTGAAGCTGGGAAGAATTGATGAAGAGAGAGAAAGTGCACAAGTAAGCACTAATAAAGAGAAAATCGAAAAACAAGGGAAGGGAGGATGCAGTATATAAAAAGAAAGCGTACGGGAAAAAGGAGGTTCATGACATCACGGTTGATTGATGTCATACGATAATGTTGCGTTTGTTTAGGGACAAATAAAGAAAAAGAGTGTGCCAGAACAAATGCAAAACAAACTGGGTAGGTAAACTAGTTTAGATGCCACCAAATAGCTTTTATTTACTCAATAACATTTATATTCCCAGCTCCATCTTGTTGCGTGGTCTAGACATTGGACTTAGGGGGTTCCTTAAAGTAATCTAGACGGTGACATATGCACAATTACAAGAAGGGAAATAATGTAAAGATATTCAGGCTTGGCTTTAAGATGGGATGGCACGACGAATATAAAAACAGAAGGACGTACTTATTACGTTCATGTACCATTTGGTAGCTGCAAACCTCTCCTGATATTTCTTCCAGTTTTCGATTATTCAGTGTATATTTTTGCTACAGTTGGTAATGCACTGCTCATTCTCTCAAGTGTTCGTTTTGGAATTACTGCAAAAAGAAAAAAAAGTTATTATCCCTTCACTGTCACTCGCAGGCTGTTTTGTTTAGTGCAAGAATTTTGCTTATATCTGCTTTCTCTTTATCTTTTTTCTCGTTTCGAGTTCCCCTGACTGTACTACAAAATTCTGTCTACCTTGCAAAAATGTGTTCTCATTCGCTGGTCCTTTCCGTAGATAAAATGCGCTTCATGGGAGCGATTCATTGTTGTGGTATCTTCATTTTATTTTCACTTTTGTTTCGACATCTGGTCTTCTGAGTGAGTGGAGTCGGATTGATTTATTGCTTAGTTTGATGGAGCAAGTATAAGGACTAAGAGATGGGGGCTAAATGGTGTAGGTATAGCTATTTTGTACTTTTATGTCCATTAAGCAATAATGTAGGCAGGCATATAAAGTTAAATTTTTCTACGCATTATGCTTAACCGTCAAAAGCAGTTGTAACCGTGTTGAGAAACAATACATTTGTAGATATTTCAAGCCTTGTAAGCGTTTTACTGTCATGTTACAGATTTGTCGATTTCTCGTGCTTTTGACAACAAACTCATCATTTCTTTTTTGAACAGGCTCAAATGGAAAGTTGCCAACAAGTGAATCAGTGTACACCATCTTAATAAGGATACCAGGGGAAACCGAGGGAAAAAATGCGAGCATTCGAATGATTCAAGAACCTGGACCCCTACCACCGCCCCCTCTTCCAGGTCATCATCAACGAGCAAAGACCTTGTCCTCGAATCCCGAGTCGGTGTATTCTAGCGGTTCTTCCGCCTCTGCTGGTGGTTCTGCAGGGGCAGGAGGAAGTGGGAGTGGAGGCAGTGGCAGTGTGGGTGGGCTGGCCCGCCGAACATCCTCCACTGCTCCTCCACTTCATGCAAAAGTAGTTCCAAAACCATTGACTTCCAAGGGGTCAGCTGGAGCACTTTCTGCGACGTCGGTTCTTCCAGGTCAAGTGAAACGGAAGAAGAAGAAAAATCAAGAGAAAAAGCAAGAGAAGAAAGCTGCCAAAACACTGTCAGCAATTCTCTTGGCTTTTATCGTCACGTGGACTCCCTACAACATTCTTGTTCTCCTGAAGACCATGTTGGGGAAAAAGGATTCGATCCCAGAAATCCTCTGGAATGCAGCGTACTACCTCTGCTACATAAATTCAACCATCAATCCCATGTGCTATGCGCTGTGTAATGCATCCTTTCGGCGAACCTACATACGGATTCTCACTTGCAAGTGGGAAAACACCAGGAGACAAGCCGTACAAAGAGGATACTATAACTGACAGGAAAGGGGATAAACATTTTTAATCGTTTTGCAAACTTTACAATCCTTATTTTAGGCGGTGAACCTTCACTTGCCCTTGCACATTTTTGGTGTCTCCCATTCGTATCAACGTAGTCGTAGTGTGTTCATATTCTCATGATAAGTCCTATAATTACTATAATCTAATAATTATCATAATTTATAGATATTTCTAGCATATATGATCATTACGGTGTCTCAAATGGCACCTCGTCAGCGATTTCTTTCACGCATTCATGGATGAGTTCTGTACACAACCTACATTGTAGTCTTCTCTAGATAAAAACCTTGTTTCTGCAACATGATGAAAAATGTCTATCCCCTGAACTGTATCTCTCTAGACCAGTCTGTCTGCCAATCTGGAGTACTTATAAAAGATATTATATTATATATATATATATATAAATATACAACTATGTGTAATATGTATTCACTTTTCCGAGCTCATAAAACGAATTCATCATTTTTATAGAATAACAACAGAAACTGCTTTTTACACTTACAGTAGACCTCCGCATATACACATTATACCTATCCTACCCTTTTTCACGGAAAATATTTACGTGTAGAACAGTATAATTATTATATAAAAAATACATGAGTAACATATAACACACCAAACCCTTAAAATCAAAATTTATTGTACATACACTGTCTGCGTGAAAGCAATCATACAAGTTAGCGTTTTCATTTCAAAACAACTGTTTCTAATGCTGGTAAACAAACAACTAAACAATCAAAGGTCATATTGGATACTTGGGTATATTACTGTAATCAATAATAAAAATTATTACGTTTTCAGAAGGGATTTCTATATAGAGGGATGCTGTGTAATATATTTGCTGTCGTTGGTGTACGACGACGACATTGCATAGACAAGAATATCACACACATGGTACATTTATTATTAAGAGTGTGCAACATAATAATCTTACTACTTTACATGTATATGTACAAGAAAAAAAATATAAGGTCAACTTTGTTTACTTTACACACAAAAATTTACTACCACCACGATACTTCCTACTATCACAATAATTAAATTTAGTGAACAGGCGAGGAAATGGCCTTTCATTTGTAGCATTATCCATTTCAGTACTACTACCTCCTGTACCCGCCAACATTTTCTCTTTGCTGAAGTTTAGCTAAACGCTTACGGATACAAAAAGAAAGGGTAAAAAAATCTTATTATTACAAATACTGTTGTGTATCTAGTTTAAGTACACACACAGGCATACAAAGTTAATGAAATAAATATTCATTACAGGAATATTTGTATTTGTACATAAAATGACAAAAGGGGAGGTTCATATTTGTATAACTCCCTGTTTGTTCTTGGGTTATTGTTGTACGGCTGCTTGGTGAAAAAAAGCTTAGAGAGAAAAGTGTAATAATATTAAACATGGGATGTGTGTGTGAGTATTGACTGTAGAAAAAGGAGAGAATGTGAATGGTTTTATATAGGAAAGATGTGTTCTACTCAAAATTACGTAGAATTTAAAATGTTAAATGTCTACAGAAAACATGCAAAGGATTCTCTCTACTAATCTTGACGATAAACAGAGCTAACTCGCAGCTTTGTCAGTGTGGTTTCACTTTCACCATTTGCCATCGTCGCTGCATCAAAAATGCATTAACTCTACAAGAGAAAGTAAAAGAGAAAGCGAGAGAGAGAGAGAGTATTTAGTAGAGCGGTAAATCAAGTGTGGAAATCATCTATCTAATAAGAACGAGAATGTAACATTTACTGGAGCAAAACATGGTATGCGTGAAACTGAAAACAAGAAGAAAATTCCTAGTTTTACTGTGAACTGTTTAGAGAGCATTTTATATAACAGCTACACAAATTATTGATATTATCATACTATACTGCTACTGGTTATTGTCGTCTGCATAATTACGTTTTCTGCAAAGTAACTTTTGTTACAGACACAAACGTACTTAGATGCTTGGGTAGAGCTTTGTCTGCTACTCAAATGATATTTGTAACAAGTTATCTCTGTGGCTTTTGAGGACTTGTTTGTCAGCAAAGTCAGGGTGTATAGAAAATAGAGAGTAGACGTTCACGTTAAATTATTGTTTTTGTCTATACATAACTTGTGTAAAAAATAATGTATAAAGATTATGGTGATTATGTACTATTCTCTCTGTGCTGCGAATGCAAATGTGTTACTATCAAATCGATCGGTGAAAACTGAATGTACATAAGTAGCGCAAAGTGTATTCAGCTGTAGAAATTAAGTTTATCTTCACCGTCAGTTGTGTGTTATGCTACTAGATAGATATACTTGAAAAATTGTAATACTATGTAGATTCTTTGGTGAAACATTTTATTTCCGTTTGTTAACATCAAAACATAAGATGATAATAAATAAAGTCTGCATTTAAATCTACCTAGTACATTCAGCATTTGTATATAGCAAGCGGAAGTTTGTGTTTTTATCTTACCACGTCTGCTTTGTGCAAGTACTGTACTGATCTATTCATTGAATTCTTTCAGTCATAACTTTGGAACGAATTTGGGCATACCAAAATATCTTGCGACATGAGATTTTCAGCAATTGCCAAAAAAGTGGAAATACATGAAGGCGACTTAAACAAGATATTAACACCACACTACCACTACATTGTTGTTTACTTTGAAAAAGCAATAATTATTAGTACGGGTGATGGTGGGAGGTAGATATTTAGGTTGTAATTAAAAGCACTTCAGTCTTCATCGATACATGGAATGAAACCCGAGACGCCTTGAAATAAACGCCTTTTTCTTCAGAAGAAACCAGAGCTTATTAACACGTTTAATCATATTATATTTTTTGTTTATTTTCAAACGCCAGTAAACAGTAAAATGGAGAACGTGCAAAAGGGGGAAAACAACCCAGGTAAAATTATAAAAGGCTGAAAGAAAAGTATTAGCGGCTGTGTTTGATATAATTACAGATATTATGCTAGATCCTTTATGTTGCCGCCTTTCAAGCAGATAGCAAGAGCTATTCGCACATGCACGGATGCCACAAAGGAAGTCAAGAAAAGAAGATGTTCGCTTCACCCAAACTGGATGCAATGAGTTTCCACTCGTTTCAAATTGCCGCCATTCCCGGTGGCTCGTATTTCGCCCGTCGGTATATGAACCTTGTCTGATTCACAGCTTTAACGCACACAATAGCATACCACGTAGAGCCATTTCGTTATCTAAAATTCTACTATCGAGCATCACGCAACAAAAATTGCGCTTTGTAAAGCGTCACCAGCAGAAGCGAATCTGATTTCCGATGCTAACATATCATGTTTTCGCCCCATTGAATAATATCACACTACCGTGAAACAACAACTGTCAAATTGCACACATTCTCAAGTCAACAGTGATGTAATGTTGGAGAAACGGTAATATATACATATTAGATACGCACAAAACGAAATTTTTTGAAGAAACGAGCCTTGCGGCAATCGGAAATGTGGAAAACAGGAAAACACGACATTTAATTATATGTGCCTTACTCCATTTTGCTTCTCTTTCCAGATATTAACACTACGTGAATTTTTCCCCATATAACTTTCTCTTTCGACTGTTCCCTTTATCTTCTTTTCCTTGCCTTACATATCTCCCTCGATTTTTCGTGCTTCGTGCACCAGGAAAAGTATCAAGAAGATTGCTATCACAAATGGTGTTGGTGCCGTTGCTACTCCTCTTTCCGTCATCGTCTTACTTTGCTTCCGTTACTGCCTCTTCGTTATTTTCTCCTTATAGCACTACTGGTGGTTTTTGTTGGTGCAATCATACACCTAGTCAAGCATATA
The DNA here is from genome assembly GCA_027744055.1 of Callyntrura sp. NNG-2020. NCBI lineage: Eukaryota > Metazoa > Arthropoda > Collembola > Entomobryomorpha > Paronellidae > Callyntrura > Callyntrura sp. NNG-2020. The sequence continues at coordinate 854 of JAHZNE010000385.1, read as the reverse complement.
AGACCTGGATAGCGAGGCAAGTTGATATCGATTAATATACATTAGGAGAATAGATATTTTGTGATATATGGTTATGCCGCTTTTTGTCGCTTCACTTTTCTTGCATTTTCTCATCTCCCTTGCCTTTGCTCTAACGACCATTAAGGTATATGCTTTCCAGGTCTCCGTGCCTTTTCCTTTGCCACCACAATTTAACTGTATCATCTTGTTCCGTTCACTTCCACCGTTACAGTTTCGTCTTCTTCAGCAGCAACAGCAGTGGAACCCTTTAACATGGTTGGTTGTTACTATAGTACGGTGCATATTATTGTAAAAAATTATAAACATTTATTGTCATATAAACATTAGGTACATATAAGCATGAACACGCATACATTCATATCTGTTGCCATACCAGTTTCCACACCGCATTAAATTTGCCTATTCCTATTTCTACACGTGGTGGTGTGTTCCTGTCTAGCACAATGGATATCATACAAGTCCATTTCACTGTAAACGACCACCAAAATAGAAAGTAAGAAAATTAATATGAAAACAGAAGATCATCTTGTTAGAGACTCTACTTGCCTTGTCATTTCATTTCATGTCCATAACTGAGCATATTGATGTAAACCGGATTCCTGTCTTAAAGAAAACCGTGGTCTTACTTTACGGAGAACAGCAAGTAAAAGCAGTAGACACACGGGGGAGATTTGATGCAAACACGTAAATGATAAGATATTCACGTTTATACTGAAAGACAAGCGGTTGGGGTAGAAAACTATATGGTAATATGTAACTAACTTATCATTAAAGTTCCAATTAATATGTTGCTAAAATGACCAAAATATGTATGTATTTATGTTCTTAAAAAT
>JAHZNE010000384.1:0-20071 GCA_027744055.1 Callyntrura sp. NNG-2020 | reverse complement strand
AAAAGTGTAAGGGTGGCTCTATATGACTTTTACAGAGTGTATTTACTACTTGGAGCACTGCCGCCGCCATAAAGTAAAGAAGGAGGGTTGGATCCTTGCTGCCTTGCTGCGGTAATACTGATTGCCGAAAAATATAGAGTTTACATTCACAGCAACAGCAGCAGCAGTAAAGTAATAATGATGGAGTAGGCAATACACATAGGGTAGCACTCCTCCTCCAAACCTGCCACTGAATTCTGTTGCAATTGCAAACAACAATGCTGCTGCGCCACGGATTATTTATGGACAAAGCGTTTAGTTGTTAGTTGCACATTTAAAGCAAATCTAATCAATCAACCCCGCTGCTGACCAGATTATTGACTCCTTCGTGTAAAATGGCTCTGCGAAATCGTTCGTCGTAATATGTGGTCTGATGTTGTGTACTTTAGCAGAGAGATGATTATGCATTAGTATGCTTGATATGCTATTTTTTATATCGAAGTACAAGTTAAAGATGCTACTTTGCCGAACTATAATAATAATATGCTATTAATATATTATTATTAGTATTATTGGGTGATATGATGATGTACATGTACATACATGCTTATACACTTTGTTACATTCATTTTCCTGTCACGGCTTTTTGGCAAACACGAGCGTACACGCAATATAATGGCATGAACCACTAAAAAATGGTTAATTGACATTTTATTGCTAAGGCTTTGGCTTTCGGTTAGCACACTCGCTCGAACACACACACGGACACACACTTGCAAACATTTTCGATTTTTACAAAGAAGTTGCAGCGAGCGGACATTTGGTAAAGGCTAATAATATTTGAGTAGAAAAAGGGAAAATGCCGCTTTACTCATCTGGGGTCTGCACAAGTGCACATATTTTATTTACTGTTTTACTAGTTACACGAGAAGAAGCGTGTTTTTATAGTGTGTATCAGTTACTAAATGTAGAAAAAATGTAACAACTCGGCTGCGTGTGTGAGTGTGTGTGTGTGTGTAGGCGATAAGGACTTTTTTTACAATAATCGATTGCATAGTTATATGCAGTTGCAATGCGCCGCAAACTTGGTTCATTTTTAAAAGAGCAAAATTGCAATCACTGCAATTTATCTCGGCGGACAGATTCCATAAATACCATTATCCTGTTTACGCAACACACACAGTTTGTATATGCTTTTTAGATATTGTGTATATACAAACTGGTTGAACTATTGAACTCTCGTGAAAATGGAAAATTTATAAGATTTTTTGTTCTCTCTCCTTTTTTTCGTTTAAAGGACTTGAATGAAGTTGTTATTTATTTGCCGTATAATTTGATTAAATGTGTGTTGATTTTCAATTTCATTTGGAGAATTTTCCTAGGTTCGAATATTGAAAACTCTAACAATAGAGCGCGCGAGAGAGAAGGAGAGTCGATTTGGAGTGTATAGAGTATAGATAGATTTGGTATTCAGCGTTTTCTACAGAATGTTTTGGCTATTGCGTCAGTTTAATTTGATTGTTGACAGGGTTGAGAGTTGAGACTCTATAAAAGAATTTAACATTTTTCGTTTATCGTCATATCATGACACGGTCATATATCTATCTATCTACCTTAATCAATCAAACGTATTTGCGCTTGTGCATAGAGCTGTCAATAAAGCGCATTCATACGAAAAAATAGTGATATTGTTTCTCGCGAGAGAGTGTCATGTTCTATATATGCATTTTTACCTTTAATGAAATGCGCATATAAATGAGTTTCAGCTTTTTGACAATTAAATGAAACGTGAAACGTGTTTGGTCCTGTTTTGCTCTCATTTTTTCCACATTACTTAATCACTTTTAATGGCTTGATCTATTTTACTGCATGATGAACTTGACAGCAACCGACTGACTGACTACTACGCTGATCGCTGCTGCTGCTGCTCTGCTATTACTACTACTCCTCTCTGAACCAGTAAGCCAGCCAATAGGACAACAAAATGCACCACAGCGAGTCCCAAAAACGGCCTTCGGTGCGAATAAGAAGAGCACAATGAAAATGTCAAAATAGCTATTAATTAATTGCATTTACTGTGTGATAAGAGGAGTGAAGCAGCAGAAAGTAGACAAAATAATAATATGCAAGTCATTTATGACCGGATATGACATTTGCAAATTTCATGTTATGCACATCAAATGCGACCATAGTGTGCGCCGACTGTTGTAGTATGTAATGGGTAGCGTTGGACTTGTCTCTTGTCAATCTGTTCCATTGTTCAACCATTAATGATAAATTATTGCGTTCAAACGACGTGAGTGTGGCTCTGGGGATGAATGGGTTTATCAGAGAATGCATACAGTAGTCAGTAGTAGCATTGTGCTGTAGTAGATCAACCGATCATTTGCCAACCGAATGCAGTGCATGTAAGCTTAAGAACGCGTCAAAGAAGCCAAGCCAAACTCTTCTCGCTGGCGAAATGATGAATTAGATCATTTGTAATTGTTCTAAGGGGAAATAAAAATTTAAGGGTCATTCAAAACCTCATAAGGACGTTTGAAGGTTGTCTTTTGAACTTACATGCACTATTTGATTTTTATTGCGAGTATCAAACTTTTTTATTATTCGTATCATGTGAATTGTGAATGCCCCGTTTTTATCTTTTTTTTTAGTTGTCAGCTAACGATTGTAAATTTATTCATGGAAAATATCAAGCAGTACTACTACTACTACAACTACTGTGAGTGGTGGAGTACTTTTGGTGATAACCAGAAAATTATAAATTACCTCTTTGATATGATTACACATAAATTTCACATTTCCTTGTTATTTTGGGTATTTGTAAATCATTATCTGAAGGAAAATAAGAACACATTTTTAATTCCAATTTTTGTTAAAAATTGTATTTGTTATTAATGCTAATAAATCTCGATGTGTCATATAAGATATACTCCCTGTAATTTCAATATTACCAATAATAAAATGAATTTTGATGAAATTTAAATTTTTCGCTTGTTTTGGACTGTAGGTAGCATTTTCTTCAATGTTGAACACGAAGACATGAAATAAACATTTCAGTTGAGCAGGCGTTTAGATGAATCCAACTCTTCTTGTTCGCAATCGAATTGCAAAACAACACCACTGCAAGGGAAAAGCATGCAGACACACGCATGAATCATGTCATTGTCCAATACAATATACAATATCCCGCAACAGACTCTGCTTGTGTTTATTGTTACCTCATTGTTATTCCTCATGATGATGATGATGTGTTTATTTTCTTGGGTTGAAAACAATGGTAAAAGAAGGTGCCTCTGAGAATCTAAATGTCCGTTGTGTTGAGACGGGATTAATCATGTCATGTTAAACAAGTTTCGATTCTCCTGATAAATATGATGATGATAAGTTTTCATTGATAACTTTCTTTCTTTCAATTTCGAATCCAATATCATAATTCGCTTCTCTTCTTGCTGTGTGCATATGAGCAAAGTTCATTTCCATTTATCATTACCATCTATTCACCTATCACCAGCCGCATCTTGTCAGCTTCTTCGCGATAATATATTGTGAACCAGCGCCAAACTGTAGGGACCTCATCATGCCTATTTAGAAGCTTATTGACTTGTCACTCTCCTTTTCTATACCACATCTCTCTAGTAAGGTTTCCCCTCCTAATCACCTATCGCATATATAATAACTAACCTTTTCAGTGTGTCGTCGTCGTGGGCATAGTGCGTGCACCCAATGACGCGACATAATCCGCTTTTAAAATCCAGTCAAACAAGCAACTTATCTCGTCGATAACAATATGCAGTGAGGCATACAGGATTACTAAATGACTGTGCGAGGCACCGATTTTCATCATTAAGATAACAATATTAATATAATAATATGACAGAGTGACTGTTGCACACAATTTGACACGGCGCGATCATAATAATTAGAATCGCATTGACATCATCGTTATCATCGCGCATTCATTAGGCATAATCGTCTTAAAACGAAACAAGAATTATGACAAAGGAACGAAAATAATCTTACTATCTCTCTCACACACACATGATTCCTCCGACCAAGAGAGGTGAAAAATGAACGCATTCTTCTGATTGACTGCTTTGTATAGTGGTAGCTGCGATAAAAATGAGAAATGGTAGTAATTACACTCAAGTCACATCAAATCACCCCATTTATCCTTGATCATGGCGTACACCACCACTACTAGTCATAAACTAGAAGGAAAAACACAAAAAAAACAACAGTCACCGTCAACACACTCGGTAAAATATCGTGCCATATTATATTTATAAATGTGTTTTAATAATACAACAGCGCTGTTACAGTGCACACACCTAAATAACTCAAGATCGTCATTAGTCATTAGTTGCACTTGTTGAGCTGCGCAAACGCAAAAACAATATAGCCAGCAACATCCTTATTTGCATAAAAGTGATTATCAACCGGTCAAACTAAACAGGACGTAATAATTTTGTGACCAGAGATCATTTCACTTAATTTAAGAGAGTGATAGCAAGAGAGTCGAAGTCGCAAAGAAAAAAAATACAACCAAATAGGAAAAAATGCATTGACATTTACCCATTTGTTGCACATGTAAAATAGAATGTATAGAATCGAGAGGTATTATTTGTGTGGTGTGATGTGATATGATGACGGTAATGAGGATGCAGTGTATAGGCAAAAAAATGTTTCACCTTATAACGGTGATTAGTGGTTAATATTAATAATATTAATGGTTGGTGCACGGACACACCAAAGAGTAAACGACAAAAAAAAGTCATTTAATGTGTGCTGTGCTGCTCTATATGATATCTTTCAGCGATTGTTGTAAGCCTTGTCATAAATTTGTTTAGTAACTCGATCGACAATTTTTTGCACTGACAGAGACAGAAAAGCAAAAGATGTGGTGCGTACGCATATATTGGTGTGTATATGCCTTGTATATGTGTGTATGTACTATCAACTTTACGATAAAATTTTAATAACAACGGCTGCTGCAGCGGTTATAGTTCAATTTTCATAGCATTTTATATACTATATAGAGATTCTACTAATTATTTGTGGACGAAATTAACATAATGACGAACCAATCAAAAACATTGCAGTTGATGATAGCTGCGCGTCTCCTTTCTGTCTGTGTCTCGCGTGAAAGGCAGCCTATTGTCTATTGGTGGAGGGCACAAGGGACCTTCACAAGCTAACGCATTAAAACCGAAGGCAGTTTAACAGGATGCGTGACTTTTATAGGGAAAATGTAAAACTTTTTTTTGCTTTACCTTGTGTATATTTTAGAAAACGCTGTAATTGATTTTTTTTAGAGAATATTGGTGTGTATACAAACATGGGCGAAGGCGATAAAAAATTTATACGCTTTACTACTACATCGTCATCGTCATTGTCCTGCAGCGGCGGAAAACAAATCTTCAATTATGCCCCCTAATGTAGGAGATTTAGTTTGTGTGTATAAATTGTCCACAGAGAGTTTGCTTATTTTGCTTGATGGCTTTTGGAACATAAGTTTAAATTAAGCGGAAAGTCGTAGGATGATGAGGCTTGACATTCTTTAAATTATCCTGTGCTCGTCATTATGCACGTAACAACGAAAGAATGCGTTCTTGTTTTTTATGGTACTCCTATAATTAGAGTAAAATGGGTGTAGCACTCCTCGCATTAAAATTTTTTCACTCTTATTATCTCTTATTTGTCCAAGAATGCGAACGCACACAACAGAACAGAGGATACACTGCACTGTACGTACCCATCAGTCTGCGATTAATTATAATAAATAGTTATCCCTGAATCAATGAGCCACAACAGTAACTTACGAAAAACTCACCTGCCAAAGTGAAGGTCTCGTTTCTTGTGTGTCACCCAAGGATAAAAAAAAGTATACAAAAATCCTTTGACAGAAGAAGGGCTGACTATAATGGTGATGGTGACTCTCTATACTACCACCTGCCAACAACAACAACAGACATTTCTGTTTGTAACTTTTTCTATCTGATGGTACACAAGTACACACACACAACGACTGTTATTGCTGCTCAAAAATTATCGCAAATTGTTTGTCCTCATCATCATCACGACTGCACTAATAAATGATATCGAAATTAGTGCACTTACCTTTTTAATTACTCATTAAAACAGTCAGGTATGTCGCCCAGCAGTGGCACGACAGCAGGCCAAATGATCCATAAGAGAATTCAATTATTAGAGAGAGAGAGAGTCGAATAAAAGGGGCACATCCCAAAATCCCAGACCTTAAATGCTTAAGCTTACTTCTAGTTTTTTCGCCATTATTATCGTGACGTTGACGTTCGAATATTTCAGAGAAGGTCCTGGTTGCGTGTGTGGTACTTCCTCGCAGCAAAGAAAACGACTTTTTTTGCTGATCCGAAAGGAATGAAAATGAAACTGAAGGTTTTCCATGTCTCAAAAGTACCTCCACCGCTGCTACTGTGTGGTGGTGGTGTGTCATACCGCTGCTGCTGACGTGTTGTAGCGGTAGCATTCCAAGAAGGAAGATGAGGAAGATAACGGAATGATTGGATTTACCAAGCGGGCGGACCCCTCTTTTTTGCATCTATGCATACAAGACGATCATGATGATCATAAAATGGTGATAAGCATATTTTAAACATGACTGGGTCCTTTGAAAGCTAATATGCTGCTGGTCTAAAGGACACGAAATGCAATAATGAATAATTTTTGTTATTGACTTTTTTGGTTGCCCATCGAAAGATTTATTAATTGTCATGATGGATGGGAAATAAGGCGAAAGGAGCGGAAAAAAACTGTCAAAAAAACTACACTCACAGAAGATCTTTGTTTAGATGCCCCTGCATTACGCTTGTGGCCTAAAATATAAAATAAACATACCTATTTTTACTCGTGAATACTGCTAAATTTAATTGTGGTTATGTGTGCAGTACAACACGCCACATTGAGAGAGAGAAAAAAAAATATGCCCAGTGGACAAAAAGAATTTCAAGTTCATTTTCTATCAAGTCATGAGTAATATAACATGATGCATCATTGCTGCCGGCATACGACGGCAACACAAACTAAAGTGTGTAATAGAAATACTAATGTGCACTACCAGCTTACTTGCTGCATATTACATTAGGACTACGACGGTAGACTATAAGGGAGACTGTTGTTGTTGTTGTAGCTGATACTTTGTTGAACATTATGGCATTTTTCATTTTATGTGATATTTTTATTCAATGTGGCATAAAAATGTAATGTGCTCTTGAAATCAATGAAGAGGAACAAAAAACAGATCTTTTTTCTAAGGAGAAGGCTAAAAAAAATAGTTAGATGATAGCTGAGAAGTGCACACCCTCCCTCGATTAACACTCCATTTTGCTTAACTGTTTGACTCCATTTTTTGTACGGGCACCTTGTGCGTACAAGAGACATGCAAACACTTGCAATTTACAATGTCATTTTAAAATGTTATCCTGAAGTTTGCGTGCGCAGCAGCTGCTGTTGGTTGTTGGTACAAAAATTTGCTCCAATAATTGGGGATTTTTGTGAGAAGCCATAAGCTCGAGTAAAGTATATAAAATTGCATCTTTATGGGAACAGACTTTTCTTCTTTTGGCACAGTTCACTCTACGGACAATTGATAAGAAGGTTCGTGCAGGTATTTCAGTTTCATAAAAATGAATGATTTATGACAAATTACTACTACTAGTAGCTGTAGTCAAGGCATGAGGTAGTAGTAATGGTGGTAGTGGTAGTGGTAGTAGACATGGCGGACTTCCTCCTCCCAAATTTTTTAGTGGGTCGTTCGTCGTCGTTGTCTAATGTCTGAGGCACAGGCACGTGAACCTTTATTGGATCATGATACTTTATTGAAAGGAAAACAAACTGTTACACGTACAGACTCTATCAGACTCAATGTTTAGTAGGGGTTGTTAAGCGGGAAGAAATACGACCTTGACAGGTGAAAATATTAACAAGAGTAACAACTACACGACGAGTTGCAATTATTTACGACCAGATTTGTCCATCTATTCATACTGAGGTTTCTGTTGTTGTTGGTTAAAAGGCCGACAGTATTGTTTGCATTTTTCTGCAGTACAATAAATTACAATGAAAACGAGATGAGTATATAGGCCGGGTGTATGTGACCAAGCATACCTGTATCTGCCTGTTTGTTTTTAAATTTTATACAGGAATTTTTACAAATCCCTAGTTGTGATTAAAGACTTACTACTTGTCTTGACGCATGTTGTGGGCGTTTCAGCTAATTTACTTCAAGGAGTCATTATCCATTTAAGGAATGTACATCCTTTACCGCAATTTACATATACATAATACATATGTACAATTTATCTAGAAAAAAGTTTTCATGCAGAGACTACTCCTGATAAATGGCGTTTTTCCCAGTAATCTGTCATGATTAAGTCACGACTTTTGTAGGGCTGCAATTATCCAAGACTCAAGTCCAGTTGATATATTACACCTGCTGTGCAGGGCATTGTTACAGAAAAAATCAGCTACTCTTTACCTCCTTTCTTTTGGCACTCTTCACACGAGACTTGTTAGGTTTGTGCTACTGCCGACTGACAAAGACCAAACACCTGCTTGAGTCGCAGTGTCTGTCGTTGATGGGTTTATCCTTATCCACTTCTTATGCAAGACATCAAGGCATTATTGTGGGAATAAAAATGGGTTTTATTGCAAACTTGCACTATACTGTTGTGGTAGTAGTAGTAGCAGCCTTATTATTATTATCAGTTTATCAGTAATGAAAGGAATGAGTGCGAAATTGTAATTTATTGGACTTCCTCAATACACCATTCCAGGACGCGTGTGTGTCTCTATTTCGTTGGCTTGTTCACGACGTTGACGACGACGTCGAGATAAAGTGCCGTCGTATGTCGTGTATGTTTGTTTTGTATAATGAAGACAAGTTGCAACAATAACACAAGAACCATGATATTGTGTACTATGGCTTTATGCACGAGTCTCTGGTAGACGACATCACGATTTTTTGCAACAATTTTAACTTTTATTTCTTAAATACATTTTTTCTACATTTTGGGTGTGTGGGTCATCATCATGAATATATAGGACTTAAATAGGGATTCGTTTTGTCAACAATTTTGTTTGAAATTTGCACTTTATTTATGGCGAACATTAGCAATATACACAATTCCTCCTTACGTCACCCTCATTTATTGCTCATTGTTGTCGCACCTGAAAAAAAAATTATTTCGCATTACTTTACTGTTACTCTACTACTTTGTTAACTTCTTTTTTGTTTTTAAAAACAAATTGACAAATTAATTGAGCTGCAGGCTTTTTAAACGGTAAAAAATGTGTTTATGAAGTGACAAAGAGAATGGGTGATGGGTGGGTGTATTACCTCGTCGGTGGTGGTGGTAGAGTAAACCACAGAAATTATTTGATAAGACAGTAAGACAGGCATGTTATTATCGTGTCGTAAGATTCCATCATCACCAATAATGCACAACTCCTAATCAAAAATGTTGTTCTTCTCCTGTAAAATAGTTTTGTCTTTTCTACATGTGCTGACTGCGGAATTGAAAAGTAAAAGCTGAGTGTGTATCAGTTTTTTGCTGCAAACGATTAAAAAAGTTGTGAAGAGTCAATCAAACATGTTCATTCCAATCAGGAGGGTTTGGTTTTTGTTTCTAGTTTTACTTTTTGCTCCTTTTCCATCGACCACCAATGAAGTAGCAGTGGTACACGACGACAAATACATATGTGTTCTTCTGGTGACTCAAAAGTCAAAACGGATTCATTTTTGCAGGTTTCTTTGAACAGCTCGCAGCAAAATGACGTCTGCAAATGACAGACGTCAGCATTGCGCACACTTGGTCGTTCGGTTAATAAAAAAAGAGGTTTCAGCACTCGCCATGCTGATGCAATAAAGTTCATCCTGGTAACGCGTGGAGGAACAAAAAACTCCTACAACAATGCAAAACTTCATGGCAGCAGCATCAGCAACAGCAGAGCACCGAGTCTTTGTGCAGTACAAAAATGATAAAGTATCGCGCATTTTAAATATTCTACCCCCATCCCATATCGACGACCCCTGAGGAGCCAGTCGTACAAATCATTTTTGAAAAAATTAAAAATATCCTTTATGCAATCTTCAGTACAACATATTATGTCCTCATTGTAAACCCGAATTATATAATACAAATCGTCCGCCTCACCTTTTTTACGGGTTATAATAGGAAATTACAAGTACAAAAAGTAATTTATCAGTCGACAGCCAATTAACATCACTTTAGAGTTTAACATTTTCGTCACGCTAAACGCGCATTTAACCCACACCGGCCACACCACGGAGTGAGAGGGAACCCCCAGAAGCGAATGAAAATTAAAAAAGCGGAATCGGAATCAAATTGATTTTTTATGAGTACAATGCAATAATATGTAATAATAGCAGACTTTTACGAGTCATCTTATTACAGCATCATCATCATCGATGACGATAATAATATGAGCTTTGTGACAGGATCCAAACTAGGATTCTGGCTACGCTGCGGCTTATAAATTGTACCCTGCATGCTCCTCCGCCACAACAACAACAACACACAAGAGTCAACCAAGAAGCAAATCATCTTATAGACAAAAATCTACCAACAAAACTACAAGATGCATAATCACCTTAAAATTTTTATTCTAGTCCAAAAGCTACATTGCATAATCGTGTACGAAAAAACAAAGAGGTAGTAGTACTAGTACATTTTTGTGGGCAGTCAAAACAAAAGACACACTTTTGGTAACGCGAACATGTGTGTATGTGTGTGTGTGTGTGGAGAAAAAATGGAGGCAATGGGTAAATAATAACAAAAGTATATTATTTACGTACCTATTTCTATACTTCACCTGCCTTGTAAACTCATCATCTTGGTCATTTTATGGGCTTGGGGGCAAAGCAGAAAGAGTAATGTCAAACAGAAATGAAATCTCTCGCATCATAATAATACTTATCTGTAGCTTGCATAATTCTGTAATTTGGATGAAACTATCTTAAATCCACATCGCCTGCGCTGTTTCTTTTTCCTTGCAATTTATTACCGTCACAAATTAGGAAACGGCCAGGGCAATTCCCTTTCTTTTGTAAAGAAAGAAGAATATAGTCAATAGTAGTGTAGCAGTATATATGAAAATGAGAAGAAAAAAACTGTTTTGAGATTGTCATAATTAGACAAGACAGAGGATGAATCAAGAGAAGTGGAAAGGGAGAAAATTCATTTTTATGCCTTCCCTTCCATCCAACATCGACGACGATGACGACCACCACCACCTCTACCACCACCGCCACTACCTTCAAAACAATCATACAGAGAGAAAAAAAGTGGACCCATCATAATACTGGCTGGCTTTTGTGGATGGGCCACCCCTACTATTATAAAAAATAAATAAATAAGAGGAATTGATAATGTACTTATTATGCATATTTAAATAAAATAAAAAAGAGCAAAAATATGGTCCAATGCTAACCAAACGATTATTATTATTATTATACCTATTTATTTATTATTATTATGTCCTGTGTAGTAGTAGTTGTATCATGCACTTGGGCACACATAACACCAAACACAGGGATCATGTTTGGTGCAAAAGTAAAGGGTGTGGGCCACTTTTTCGTCTTAAACAACTTCTGCTCCTTCTCTCCCTCCCTGACTGACTGATCAGATGTACCACATTTAAGTGCACACGCACTCACATCACATATACAGATATATTAATATTATTAATAGCATTTAAACTTTATATTTTTTTGTGACTGTGTGTGTGACACTTCTATATCTGGTGGAAAGTCTAAGGGCAAAATCATCATATTAGCCATTGTTACTGCTGCGGTGTAAGGCTGGCATGGTGGCTTGGCTTGATTTTTGTCAGCAGCAGAGAGTTACTCTTACACACACAGACACACACACACACTGTACTGTACTACACGTTACAGTATTTTATGTGAGAAATGAGAAGGGCAAAAAGTCCTTCGCATCTCTCAAATCTCAATGAAGTCTCCCTTTTTTATTCATTGCCGTTCACACATAAAAAAGAGCAACAATCGCCACCACTGACTTGAGCATAACGACAACAATGATCATCATGATCAGCTCAGCAGACGGACACGGGCAGAGAGGAAAACAAGTGTATTTGTAGTGTATATTGAGCTATAATCTAGTGATTATCAGGACTTTATTGCTGAAAAACCAATAGGTAGTCTGCAAATAGTATCCTCCTTTTTACGACCACTTCCAGTATAATATGGTAATGCGGATACCTATATGGGTCCACACACAGAGGATAAAATAAATATATACCGACATACCTATTAGTCAAACACCGTGTTGATACAGAGGTAATTACAGGTGTTTTATTTCAACAATGCAATGATGTTATATGTTGAACAATAAAAGTGGGGTACTACCTTCAGGCTGTTCTGGTAAACGTTTAATGCTTTTAACATTATCGCCACCTCCAATGAAGCACTCCTCGTGTTGTGTGTACACATTTTTATGGACAAAATGCTTATTATGGATACACATTGTTAGTGTCACTCAAGTAAACATGCAAACTATAAAATACGATGCTATAATGTAAAGAAAACTATAATATGGTCATCATCTGGTAATTTTCCCAAGAAAAAAAAATCAACTTGTTCTCCGTTCTCTTTCATCCGTTGCCCTTTGGGCTATCATCGTCCATTGATAGATGCAGAGCAGCAGAGGGACAGAGACAGAGAGATATATGCTATTGTTGTTGTTGAAAAAAAAGTATTTCTGGTCGCGCTTATAACTCATTCATTTTTCAACGGACTACGCCAAGAAATCCATAATGGAAGAAACAGCACATTTTCCTCTCTTTTATTGTAATAATGTCAAATAAATAAATTAGCTCAGCCATATAGTAATAACCCTCGCGCATTATTATTACCATACAACGGTCTGCGCTAGTTATTAATAGAGCGATTATGTAATCTTGATGTAAACCTTCTTAATATTCAACCTGACTGGACGGATTCCCTGAAAAAATGGCAATTGTCATCATCCTTTCTCTCCCCAGTCTCCTCTCTGACGACGATGATCATTATAATTTGACAAGTCTCTATATTGTCCCTAATGTGTACACAAATTCATCGCAGAAATGATGATGTAAATGTATAGCGACGGAGGTGATTGTGTGGGGATCCCTTGTTGTGCTTCCCAGCGTGTAACTTCTTTATCAATGTGCGATGATGAATTACAGGGCGATTTTCGGCTTATGATGCGACAACTATGATGATCAGGATGATGATGATGATGATGACGACGACGACGGACGGGCTGTGACTTTGGCTTGAAACAGGAGGAGGTGATCTGCTCTGACAGTAATCAACATTCTTATTTTTGGGTATGGTACCACTATTCTGTAAATAATTTGCAGTAATATTGCACGCTTTTATGTATGCTCTACCACCACCACCACCACATTTGTTTTCATTCATACACCGATGCTATGCTCTAGCTAATTTGTCAAGAAACTAAAAAAGACAACAACTGTGAAAAAATGTGATCGCGCATTGCCGCTGCTGCCGCCGCGCATCAGCATCACCACCACTATGCCATTCAGTTTTTAATAGGGCTGACGCAATACTAATCGTCTTTCTACTAAAGTCCAACCATAACCATTAATGTGTGTGTATGACTTTTTTATGCCTTAATATATTTAACTAACTAGATTAATAAAAAAAGAAGTGAGCAAATAATAATGTTGATGAAAGGGAAAAGAAGAATTGTTTGGAGAGAAGAATGAAAGTGCTAAGTAGATTTGTATAATAATAGGTCGTTTGGTTGTTAGTAGAAGGAGAGGGAGAGAGTTGGTTGGTTGGTTTTTGTTGGATATTATTAGGTATTATGGAATGTCAAATTTAATTGTGCATCTACAACAATAGTACACAAGGTGTCTTCTTGATGCTGCTGATGCTGCTGCTGCACCACTGTAAATTGTCAGGTTTGCGATTTTACACGACGACAAATGAACGGTAGAGTTGGTTTGTGTCTTGTGTCTTGTGTGAATGCGAGTAAGGTAAAAAGAATGGCCATCCCATATTTGCTTGTGACGATGATGACAATGTACACTTGTACATGCCCATTATTACCTATGTCCATGGATTATTTTCCCCCTATCTGTCAGCTTGTGAATATTTAACATTACATAACATAACAGCATCATACCTATTCGCCAGTGCATATTTATCTTCTTCTTCAGTCATCTTGATACATTAAATAAATGACACGGCAATAATTACAACCACTAACACTACCACTACTGCTGCTCCGTTCGGCTTCTGCTTTGAACTACATACCTCGTCACTTTTTCTTGCAAACGAATACTACCTACTAATCAATAGGTACTCATCATCGTTAAGTGTACCACATTGGGAGAGGGAGAGAGAGACGTAAAGGTACCCCGACTAAACTGATCATCATGATGATGATGATGGGACAGCAGCCGAGAAGTTCCTTCATAATCATCATCATCATCATCGCCATCATCCTCCTCAGAGGCGCAGCGACGAAGGAGGATCAACAAGAGCGCAGCAACATGATCCAATGGAGATTGGAATGGGAGACGGACCAGCAGCAGCAGACCACGCCAAAAAAGAAAAGATGGAGAGAGAGACTTGTAGACAGATGCACTTACTTTGTTGTATATTATCATCATCGGCTGGTTGATGCTGGTAAGCAATGTATGATATGGCGCTGATGGTGACGATGATGATGCACTCTTTGATGCTGCTAGCTAGCTCAACCCTTTTCATTTTTTCTTCTTCTTCACTTTGGCAAAAGGGAGATCATGATGACGCTTTTGCATGGATACTTATTATTGTTGTGTGCGAAGCATGCGAAAAGACGCCAATGTCTAATGCCAATGAATAATATGGAAGATTTTGTAACGGTGAGCGTTGTAAAAACTGCGCTCATTCATAAGATTACGCGTTTAAATGTTATGTAGTCCATGTCCCTGCGCATACATGCATATTATAGAAATGTGAGGAGAGCCGATCATGCAATGTATTATGCACAATTACATATTTTTATACGATTTTCATACATTCTATGAAAATATCATCATGGTTTATATTAATCAATACCAATAATACGACTAATAAGGATATATAGAGATATATAGATATATTGTGAGTCGTTGGTGAGTGTGTGTTGTTATTATTAATATTATTATAGTCAATAGTGGACTACGTGGAAAAATATTTTCTTTGTGCTATCTATAGCATGCATTTACTTCAAGGGTTGGATTTTTTGGTATGCCCTGCGTGCACTACATATTATTCAGATTGTACGTCTGCTGATCCGTTTTTGGCTTATATCCTTTTTGAAGCCTTCCTATAAAAGCGTCTTGTGTCCAGAGAAAAGTAGTTCATTTTTGTGGTAGACACGTACTAGTCTACATACACTAGTAGATTCCTCAGAAAAATAATAATTGGAGCTTCTAAAAATCGTGGTGGAAATTTTGTGAATACGTATTAGTAAAACATTGGTTTTTAAAAAAAGTTAGCAAATATGAAGTGTTTGGTCGTTCTGTGCGGCCTTTTGGCCGTGGCTAGTGCCAACCCTGGTGCTGTCATCTCTTACTCCTATCGTGGTGGAAATTTTGTGAATACGTATTAGTAAAACATTGGTTTAAAAAAAAGTTAGCAAATATGAAGTGTTTGGTCGTTCTGTGCGGCCTTTTGGCCGTGGCTAGTGCCAACCCTGGTGCTGTCATCTCTTACTCCTAAGCTAACCCTGCTGAAGTTACCTTCCGAGGAACCGGAGTTGCCCCCGCTGTAAGTTTTACTTTTTCTCTTGATCTGCTTGAGAGCGCAATCAGAAAAAATTAATCTCACCAGTAGAAATAGTAAATCTACTGTCTCGCTTTAACACCATGAAATGGTACGTGCAAATTTGTTCACACGGTTCAAAATTAATCAAAGTCACTTATACTCGGCCACGACGACATTTTTATTTTTCCGGCAGAAGCGAGCGGATGGCGGAATATAGCTCGTCTCTTCAAGTTCAAGTCAATATTAGTTAATTACTATTATATTGTAAGTTCTAATTTTTCTCTTGATCTGCTTGAAGGCGCAATCAGAAAAAATTAATCTCACCAGTAGAAATAGTAAATCTACTGTCTCGCTTTAACACCATGAAATGGGACGTGCAAATTTGTTCACACGGTTCAAAATTAATCAAAGTCACTTATACTTGGCCACGACGATATTTTTATTTTTCCGGGAGAAGCGAGCGGATGGCGGAATAGAGCTCGTCTCTTCAAGTTCAAGTCAATATTATTTAATTACTATTATTAAATAAACTGATTTGGTGATGGGGGAAGTAGAGAGTTAACGAATATTATCAAAATGCTTAAGAAAAAATTACTTTGCATGCGATACATATTGTTGTACTTTTCCACGCCGTTACAGTGGTAGTTTTTTTGGCCTTTCCTTTGCTTTATTGAAATTTACATTACTTTGTAAATTGCCTTACAGAAACGGAAGGCGGAAGAGTTTTGAGTATGGGCTCGTTTTTAATTCACTGATTGTTGTTACACTGTATATATTTGTGCATGCAAACTACTACTCATTTTGTAAATATGTGTGTTGGTTAATATTATTGACATGGGATATCTTTGTTTCTTCCTACATTATCAACATCAACTTATCCTCATCTCTCAGCTTGCCCAACCATCATTCCTTCAAAACCCTTATGCTTTTCAGATCGGCGTCGCCCAACCCCGCCGTTGTTCAACAACACGTAAGACTTTCACAGACCTATCAAATTGCATGGCATGCGCGCATGATCAGAAAAAGAAATCGCATCAGAATTTCAAGTAGATTAGTAGATTTTTCGCTGCATTTTCCTATTTTCCTACTTTTTTTGCTTTTATCTGAAAATAACTGTTGTATGGCCACAGCGTGACCATATTTGTATAGTTCTTTTTGATTTTGGAGGTCACTTGTCAAATTCCTTTCATAATATATCCTTCCACTTTATGTTCTCGCTGATGATGATGATGATGGTGGTGGTGGTGATAATGTTTATCACTTTAGAAAAAAAGATTCTTTTATTGCATCACATCAACATACATCACTCTCTTTCTCGAGTCAGATAATAGACCTTTCCTTCATAAAAAATGTGGTAGGTAGGTAATCAATTTGATTGAACAAAATAAGTAAAAGGGAAAAGGGAGTGGCAGAACAGCACAGGAACGAGCGCCATAATCGACAAAATAACAGTTTAATTCATTTTTTGTCTCTCTCTCTCTTGTCTTGTCTTTTCAAGACTATTAGAACAAAGACTCAGCGTGAGCTCATGAATGCATTCATGAAATGCACTTTTTATTTATGCAGCGATAGGCCCGTTTAAAGCAACCTTTTGTCTTCGTCGATAGCGAATAATTTCCGATTTTGACACGATTGCCTTTTTCTTTCATGCATTTCATCCATTGCAAATACCCCATTTCAACATGATCATGTTGAAACGAAGCGCATTATACCACCTACGTTAGGTAGGTCGACAAATTGCCCCCGTTTTAAAAAAAACATACCTCTCGCGTCCCCCTCCACCATATTATACAGCTTGGATACGTTAACCAAAAAGTTGTCAGCCAAGTTCCCGGAGTCGCTCAAGTTCCAGTGACCAAGCTTGCCCTTACCCAAGGAGTCACCCAAAAGTTGGTCGATGTTGCTCAACCCGCCGTTAAGAACAGCCGTGTCAAGGTCCGTCGCCCTGCTCTCCGCAAGGAATTCTATGACATTGAACACCGCATCGTTGTCCGTCCAGCTGGATCTGCCACCCTCGAACTCAGCCAGCCAATCGCCAAGGTTCAAAAGGTAACAGAGATACGAAAATCCTTTTAGGTCACCCCCTTTCATAAACCATTATCACTACCATCATCATCATCATCATCAACAACAACAACAATGAAGCACGCCAGTTTACTCCTATACTAATTATCAAGCAATCAATCATCCTCCAAAGCTTCTCATTTTTTCATTAAATTGCTACCCATTGAACAACTAACGCACTGATAAAAATAGCTTCTGTTCCAAACAACCAAAGTGGCAGCAGCCCTCATCATGAGATAACTTGGGAAAAACTGTGTGCAGGTACTGGTACTACATTAGTGATCAAAATAAGGACTCCTTGTCGTCGTCGTTGTCGCTCACTTTAACGACAAAAACGTATTAGAACTAGGTATAAAGGCTATTCCAATCAATTCTCGATGAAAAAATGAGATAAAAAAAAGATAAAGTTGTTGTTTGCAGGGAGGTAATAAATTAAACGGCTCAAATAGCATAATCAAGGTATATACGCTCACGACACACTACTGACCTATAAGGAACGTGAATAACGCGAATATGCCATTTTCCCTTTTAAAAAATAACTGCTACCTAAATATATATCAGGCAAATGAAGAAACACGACATCAATACAACAAACATCATCAGCAAAAAGACATTTATGTAGGGTTTTAGTAGTTTACTAGTTACGACGAGATGAACGAGAGAAGGCGACTCTGTGAGTCAAGGAGAACAGCAAAGTTGGTCACTGTGCGTTGTTCCTTTTTGCTTCTGTTCTCTGTAACCGTAATCAGCGCAAGTACCCAACTACCTAGGTTAACTAAATAGGGTAATAAAATAGTCAGAGAAGCTGTCCATTTCAACGGCAGCCGTTGAGTAGTTGCAGTTGCAGCAGCTACTATTACTACTACCACTGAGGTAGGTTTACCTAAGCCAGGGGCATGTGTCAAACGAGTTAAGACAGCACAACTTTCACCCGTGTGTGCATGCGTGTGTTTTGTGACTGTGTCAAAAATGCAATAGTAGGAACGTGCTCCTGTTAATGCACACTTATTACGGTATGTAGATTATGTGAGAGATGCGAGATGCGTGCAGTGCAGCAGCAGCAGAAGCAGCGCAGCGTGTTGGAATGAATGAACCATTTTTTCGCATTACCAATGTGCATAATAATGAGTGGCGGTGATGGAAAAAATGATCAATGTCATCAAGGATTGTGTTTGTAAGTGTGTGGATATGTGTCTAACCTAAATTGGGCGATCAAAATGGAAAACAAATAGAGAGACGAACATGATGATGAGCATTTTTGTTTGATTCACGAATTTGATTAAGTTTGTGTGTTGTTAGGTTAATTTGTAATTGTCTGATTAGGAGCTTGCTTTCATGTACGACGAGACGAGAAATCGACTGATTATTTGATTCATATCATCATGATCATCATGATGATCGTAAATGCTTGTTCACGATTGATTGGCAATTTGTTAACGAGAATTTGGGAAAATTGAAGAGTCACGTGTGCGTGGTGGGTTGATTGCTTGTTAAAAAAAGTTGTGAGTTACGGGATTGCATAATAGGGAAAAGGGTGAGAAGTTGAGAGAAGAAGACCGGTTTGGGGAGACTTGAGATGTGATCAGAGTTCGTTTTTTTGTAGGGACCTTCTGTCATCACCCCAACTGACTACCAACAAATTGCCCCCGTTGTCCGTTACGGAACTGCCCGCGCTATCATTGATGGACCACCCCAAAACTTTGAACGTTCCTTCCAGCCACAACCTCAACCTTCCCCTCCAATTGGGCGTTCTGGAAGTCCACCATCTCCCCAGGGCGGACGTTCCATTCCAGAGGAACAACGTCAGGGACCTTCTCTTCCAAACTTTCCACCCCCAGCTCCCCAAAACTTTGAACGTTCCTTCCAGCCACAACAACCTCAACCTCAGCAACCACAGAATCAACCCCCACCTCCACAGGGTCAAGATTTTGGACGTCAGGGTCCACCCCCTCCTCCACCCCAAAACTTTGAACGTGAGCAACAGCAATTCCAGGGCCCACCTCCACAACAGCAAGGACCACCTCCTCCCCGTCGTCCACTCCAGCTTCGTCCACAAGGTCGTGCTGGAGATGACGCCATCGAAATCGGAGGTGAAGGTCCAGGACAGCAACAACCATTCAACCAACAGAGACCTGGACCCCCAGCTGGATCTCCCCCTCCCCCTCAAGGGCTTGTTGCTCAAGCCCGTGCCACCGGATTGATCAC
>JAHZNE010000383.1:0-34857 GCA_027744055.1 Callyntrura sp. NNG-2020 | reverse complement strand
ACCTCTACCCTATATATACACGTAGAGATACACACGCTTCCCCTTATAATTATAACCCTTTCCTTTCCATAACCTCGCTTCCAAACTACGACTTCCCTACGACTGCTGCTCGCTGGAACAGGGATAAAGACACCAAGTTTTTAAGCGCTGTTTGGTTGAGCCTGCTGGCCAGATGTCAGATTCCAGCCCGGATCGCATGTGGTTGTATTCGAGCTGTGTTTTTGAGCCTTTCCACCACCACCTCCGCCACCAAAAGACAAATCCCTGCATTTTATTTATTTTTTTGTGTCCTAATCCTTAATCCTGCTCAAGCCTTATCGTATTCTTGTATTCCTACCTACAGTCAAAAAGCTTATATGTAACCCTCCCTACACACACACACACGCTGCTCACTCTGTGTGTTGTTCCTTCTTAACCTAATCTTCCATTTACATTTTGTACTGAGAAAAAAAGTTATATCATCTGCGATGACAGATTTTTTTTCTCTGAAAAATAAAAAAAACTCCCCAACCACCGCCACACCAACTCCCTTCATTTCTCTCGTACTGCCGCATCATTGAATTAAATAGCAGCATCGTCAACAACATTATCATTTACGACGACGACGACTACATTTTTGTCTGGAAGCCATTAGCCACAGAGCAGCAACAGGGAACAGCGCAGTCGCGGCATCCGCCAACACACTAACAACAACGAAAACCGCAAGAAGCTAAATCTAGAGGGTGAGAGAGAAAAAAACAAAAGAAATCCATATCTTTGCATTTCATTTCACTGACTGAGGAATAAATGAAATGAATGATCATTTTCTCTCTCTCCTCTCTCTCTCCCTGCAGCATTAAACAACAGCAGTAGGCAGCAGCGACAGTAAAAAAACGACATGTTTTATAAAGACCTGGTTTATATCTCGGGTACCTTACTATATACTATACCTTGCTGTCTTCTATATATATACCCAAGCATCTCACTACTCACTACTCACCCATTTTTTTGCCGTCCTCACATTCCTCTCTCCCTCTCAGGAATTCAAGAAACTCCAAAACAAGAAAAGTAAAAGACTACTTGTGCAACTTCTCCTACACGACCGGTGCGACTATTTTCTCTTTGTTGTTGTTTTACTTTTATTATATTACCCATTATATATTGTATATATAATTAATGAAGAGGAAAGACGAGATTTGATCGGCTGGTCGACAAGGCAGTAGAGCAGCAGCGGCAGTATCATCATCGACATAGTCGTCATCGGCTCCACTCTACTTTTCAGTTTCTCTCTCTCTCTCTCTCTCTCTTTTCGTGTGTGTGTGTGTGTGCGTCTTCACTTTAGCAGCAGTAACAACAACAACAAAAAAACTACCGCTGCTGCCCAACCTTTTTACCATTGCATTATAGCCTTGCATTAATATCATATCATATATATACCTCCCTTACAACTACTCACTCAATCCAAATGGCAACTAACCACTTATCATTATTCTTCATCGTCATTTTTTTTCTTCTTCTGCAGCTTTGCTTCTTTCTTTCCTCGTAACAGCATATTATTGTGTATATACGAGCAACATATATATACACAGGAGCCGAGAGCGGCTTTAAAGAGGCGATATAGCGTGTACATTCACATTCCTTTAACAACTTATGTACTTCTGTCAATGATGCTGATGTCGATGTAATAGTTCTGAAGAAGCACATTCCTTTTTGATGTTAAATTATACTCCTTGTCCTTCTTCTCCTCTCTCATCATCATCATCATCATCCTCATCCTCATCATTTTTGCCTTTTTAAACCCTTTTAAGCACAAATGTGTACGAAAATCTCTCCACCTCCACCGCCAACAACAACCACAACTACACAACCGCTCACACACACACACACACACACACACACATCAGAAGAGAAGCTGCACACAAGTACTTGCACACACAAACTCTTCTCTTTCTCTCGTTATCTTCTCTCTGGCTTTAAATGGTAAATTACAGAGAGCGAGAGCGAAATGATGAGTGCGAGAGTACACACATACACACACAGACAGAGCAAAGTACTTCTTTTTTACNACACAAACTCTTCTCTTTCTCTCGTTATCTTCTCTCTGGCTTTAAATGGTAAATTACAGAGAGCGAGAGCGAAATGATGAGTGCGAGAGTACACACATACACACACAGACAGAGCAAAGTACTTCTTTTTACAGGAATGGAATGACGATGATCATCATAATGATCATTATTTTTGTGAATCGTTTCAAAAGAGAGACTAAAACAGCCAGAAGCTATTAACAAGTTTAGAAGTAAAATCCCATTTTTCATTGCACATTCCCATTGCCATTATCATTTTCCTTAAATGCTAGCAGAACAAGTCGCTTTTAAGCACTTTTGCATACGTACGCTATATGCGTGTCAGTATCCACACCATGTGAAGTTGTAACGTAACGCGTTTTTCTACGATAAACAGAAATGTTCGCGAGAAAATACGACGTTTCTTTTGAGTTGTTGTGGAATCTAACAAAGATTCATTACCACCAGAGCCCCACCACCACCGGTGCCGCAACGCAAAAAAACGACACATTAAAAAAATGAGGATTTTGTTCTAAGCCATGTCGTTTTTTTCTGTTGGAAAAAAATGGAAGGAGAAGGAAGGTAGGCATCTTGTCAAAATCGTATAATAGCCGTACGCAATTTTCCATTATTCTTGTCTATTAAAACGCTTTGAATAATCTTAAAAGAGTCGACCAAGATAATAATGACAACGAGGAGGCTGAGAACGGCCAAACCAGCCAGAGGCATGGTTAAGCCAGCAAATATAATTGCGTTTGTAGCACCGCTGCTGCGAAGAATCTGGTTGAATCATTTACTCATACACGCAGACAAAAACTGGCTATTTTTTGTACTCCCTCTCAGTCAGTCAGTCAGTCAGTAAGCAGTCAGTAGTAGTAGTACCAAGAATTTTTTTTTGAGGGATAGCTTTTTAAACTACAAAAAAAGTTTACTTTTTTGCTCGGAATGTAGCCAACAAAACATGATGATCAGGATGAAATTGTCGTGATGATGACGATGGGGATTTTTCATACAGGCGTGAAATACAATATTATGCATAGCATTAAAGCATGCACACACACATGCCATTCATTTGGTGTTAGTGTTGATGCAATGTTTGGTGGCGCTTCTTAGTTTTTGTGGGGTGGTGTCATCTCACTCATCTCATCTCTCATTATAAATTGTAGAGGTACTGCTGCTGGTGGTGGTGGAGTAGGAGGAGGGCCACTTTTTGTGTAAATGAGTCACATTCTTTTGAGTCGTGGTATACCAGAAAGAGAAATATATAACGTAACGTGTTCTACGTTTTATATTACCAACGGAGGCTAATAGGTATACAGGCGTGGTGGTGGCGTGAACGATAGGTGGTCAGATAACGTAGATTACATTAGAAAAGCGGCTGTCTTACCCCACCGCAGCTGCATAGGTAGTTCGTTATTGTAGCAGCAGCAGCGAGTACAGACGATTGTGGAGATGACGATGTTCGATTTTTTGATGAATAACTAGAAAAGTAATTAGGTGAGCCGGTCGGTAATCCACCTACCCACATTTTCATTTTTGGGTTGATTTCAAGTGGAATAATTGAAGACATTTATAAGCCGTCATCATATATCTTGCATTTAAATGCATAATAATAAGCTACCTGGCAAAGCCGCGGTGGGAATGCTAGAATAAAAAAATAAGGATGATGGAATATCACGTAAACATAATAAAAACAACATGAAACAGCATATCATCGTTTTCATCGTCCCCATAAAAAAACGGAGCAGCGGCAACTAGCATTACCATATTAGTTATTAATGATACGGTTTTAACCGTATAAAAAAGTGCAAGCTTTAGGGGCACTCCACATTTGTCTTAATGCAAATGTAATACAGTACCACTTTTTTCGATTAAAGTGTATAATTTTTAAAATTGGAGATTAAATGTATAAGACGATGTCTTCCCACCAAGGGTAAAAATGATTGAAAGAAAAGCAATGACTTCCATGTGGTTACAACAGCAAGCCTTCGGCCATTACCATCAGTTTCTTTATCCACAGATTGAGATGTGAATTGAAGATTAGTCGGTGGTCGTGGCATGGCGTGGCACACACAAGGTATTTATTCTGCGTTTTTTCTCTCCAAATGTCAAAACAACCCTGTCGTACGTACAGCGATCACTCAAAAATTGGCAAGCTCATTTTTCATGTTCATTTTCGTGTGACAGATAACAACTTAACTATAACTCTCCCATTCCGATATAGGGAACGCTTTGGAAGAAGAAAGATTTACGAGGAAACCTCATCACGTGTCTTGTTTCACCTCCCACCAACCCTTCCTAATTTTTTGCTAATCCCTTTCCTCTCTCTCTCTCTCTCCAGGTTCATCTGAGTTTTCCATTTTTGTTCTCCAATTTTGTACCACATAATCCTTCACTCGACTAATCCTCTTTGAACAATGTCCAACGAAATAGGACATAATTACGAGAAAATAAAATAGCTTCACTCATATACCCAGAAACAAAGTCTTGTCACAAATTTCGTTCTACACAAGTTTGCTCCGTTCTGTCACAAATTACAAGGTAGCATGCGCATGAATTATGAATGAGACAAAAATAACATTTCCTTTTCATCTTTAGACTTTTTCACTTCACTACACCGGGACATTTACACACTGTGCCACCGCACCCGTAACCGAACCAGCACACACAGTAACAAAACACCGTCAAAATAACATATATTCGTATCTACCTACCTACCTACTTGGCTTGAATAACCAACCCAAATTCTCGCTTTATATCCCCTATCCCAGTATCAGCCAGAGCGACGCGCCTTGTTCTACTTGTTCCAAGTTTTGTCATCTTTTTCTCCTTCTTTCTCTTTCCTGTCACCTCATTCTCCTTTTACCCTTTTTTCTTCATTTCCTGCCAACGTATCTCATCAAAGAAGCACAAGGCAGAATAGACAGGCAGTTTCTCTATGTTGATTTATCTTTTACCTTTTCCCGTGCGTTGGGTTACTTTACCCGTGTCCACCAGCGCCACCACCCTTCCAGCACCACCACCGCCACTCGATCCACATCCCTTTTTACACGCAATACACCTAACAACATCATTTCCAGTTCACTGAGAAAATGAGAAGACGGAGAAAAATATGAAGCATGCCCTGTTTCTCTTTATGCTCTCTCCTACGCCCAGCTCAGTCAAAGTCAACGACACCGGAAAAGAGCAATTGCAAAATAATATGAAATGATGAAATAACTTTACTTCTAAAAGAAGATGCCTTTTCTCTTTCCCCCTTTGCTTCACTGTCATTTTCCCCTTTTCTTCTCTTCAAAAATTAGCAACATAGTCAAATAACAAAGTCGTTTCGTCAGCCCAGCAAGCAACAAACGATCCCAGACAAGAAGGTAGCTAACCTGCTGTTGGTAGAAAAGGAACAGAGAACGGAAAACGGACGGATTCTCCCTCTCTTCCCCGTTTCCCTATTTCGCAAGACAGAGCGATTGTACGAGAGAGAAATTCATTTTATTTTGTCATTGTGTGACAATTCAACCTGAACGACGACGGGAATGTGAACGAAAATGTGAATGAGGTTTTTTGGTTTGCTCGTTTCTCCCTACCTCTCCACTCCACCGTCGCCACTACTAATCGTAATGACTATCCCAGGAGAAGCGCACTGCTTTGGTTCTGGATATGCCAACCTCTACCCACCTTCTACCTCAGTATAGAATTCCTCGTGGCATTGCTATCGTCGTCCTCCCTCACAACACAAGGAAAATGTCAGGAGACAGATGAGCTAATGAAAGACGACGACAAGAAAAAGAGAGGAGATGACTGTGAGAAAAGGGAAAAGCGATTAGGTAGGCATATTTTCCTGTCTATACACTACCATTTCCTTTACAGCCGTTGTCTTCACCTATTTCGTGGTTCTATAAAATAAAATTGGGCCTGATATAATGATCATGACGATGATGATGATCGTGTCGTAAAGATGGTCATGATGATCATGATGGTGAGTGACAAGAAATGAAGAAAATGAAGGGCTGATTTGTTTCTCCCTATTCTCTCCCACTTCTCTCTGGTCAAAAACTCGCCCCGTATAATGCTGCCAGCAAACTCTTCATCGTCATCCTCTTCCTGCCGCTCTGGTGATAATAGCATTTTCAGCAAAATGCCTTCCAAACCAAACCAAAGCGTCGAACAAACGAATGAATGAGGTGTTTTATCTTCTATTAGAGACTTTAATTGAAACCTTCCTCTCCTCTCTACAGTCTCCTCTCTCCCTCTCGACTCCATTTCCCGTCTCTTACCACTTACTACGGCCACTGCCGTAAAAAATAAATTGGAAGTTTCATTGTGAAAATACATTGCCGTTTTCTGGGCGTGATGTGGATGAGGCTAGTGGTGGTGATGGTGAAAACGATGGAATTTTCTATTATCACGAAGCGGCGAATTTTTTTTTACACAATCTCCTTTTAAGCCTGTTTGGTTAGTGTCTACTCACCCTCAAAGAATGAAACATTTCCTCTGGAAAGAATATTAAGTACATCCCTCTCTCTCTCTGCCCCTCTATCCCTCCCTATAAATTTATATCCACTTATGCGCTTAAAAGCACAATAACTGTACGCATTTAAGGGAGAGCTTGAAAATGGGAAAAAAAATCGCTTTTCAGCGTCTTCCGCTCGTTTCTATCATATTCAATATAAAATTGTTTAGCACAACGTGTGTGTATGTACAACAATGCTCAAAACAGCTTTGGTTTTGAAGAAGAGGAAATGCTACGAAAAACATAACGCATTTTTGCGTCTCTCTCTCTCCTGCCCTCACTCTCCTCTCCAGTGAACAGTAGAAGAAGTGGAATGATCAGTGAAGCAAAGAGGCATTTGTCTCCTCGGTAGTGTTCGTTCGTCTTTTTCCTGGAGAGTAGAGTTAAGATGGAGCTTGAGAGGAAAAGAAAAGTTTTACTGAGAAAGAGAGAGAGAGAGAGACAAGCAGAGAGGGAATTTGAACGGAGTGAGCGAGCAGTAAAGCAGAAGCAGGATCACATCACATAAAAAATTCACCGCCTTTTAAGGCAATGGCAGTCTTGAGCCATAATAATAATAATATAATAATATGCCGTCATAAAGAGATATACAGCAAGATAAGCATGTATGCGTATACGTGTATGTACATTATCAGCAGCATAAAGCCTAATGTCTACCTATTATTGCATTTTATAGCCATCATGTTCAATAATCATATAATAATAATCCACCGTGAAGGCAAAGAAAAAAACGAAGAAGAAGAAGATGTTTTATGCTTCTCTACTTGCTTTGTAGCATCGTCGTCTTTTTCTCTCTCTGCAGCTCTCTGTTCACGGATTTCCTTACAGGGACATCACATACACACTTGCATAACTCTTTTTAGAGAGTGTTATCTTGACGAGCGTCTTCTCGCGTCGCCAGTTTTGTTGTTGTTGCGCTTGTTATTCGGTTGCTGAGACTGTTGTTCAGTCACAATTGCATTCGGGATTGTGTGATCACCAGTGCGCTGCTGATGCTGCCAAAGAAAAATGGATGCGTGAGGGAGACAGGGATGCAGAGGGGGGAGATGATCAAGATCGCATTATGTTCAACCACATTTTTTTTATTATTTGTCAGCATGATGACGATGACGATGATGATGATAATGATGATGGTGACTGATTGTGAGTATTTCTACAATCCTTCTGGTTTTCTGGTTCTTATCACTTTTGTCATCATCATTCCGTCTTCCACCTCCTACCTACCTCCATCGTTCCCGTGATACTCAAGAATGCGTGAGGATGGAGGATAAAAGAGACAGAGAGAGAGAGAGACCTTGATCAAAGAATGAAGAACCAGAAGAGTCACAATCAGGATCATCGTGATGATGATCATCAGCACCACAAAATGATGCGATGACCGTGTGGAGCGGTTGATCCTGTTGAGGACGACGATGACAATGGAGTGCGTAAAGAGTAAAAAGGGAGAGAGAGAACACACAATAGTGCGTGGTTGCAACGGAATGTGGAGGAGAAACCATTTTCGCTGCAAGGTGGCTGGCTAGTAGTCACACACACCAAAGCGGTACACACAGGGTGACAGACCACGCCATAGAATGTGACGGTGATGTCTTTTTTGTATTATAGACAGACAGAGGGAGAGAAGTATTTTGTTGTTCAAGATGAGAGAGTTCCGCAAGAGATCCGATCACGTCTGATGGGATAGTGATGATGGAGATGGATTTTCAAGGGATAACGGAAATAAATCCTTTTTAAGCCAGATATTATTATTGTCTTACTTTGTTCCCTTTCACCAGCCTATATTTCCTTCATACTTGGGAAGAGCCCCGGCATGAAAAAAAGAAGACTAACGTTGTCGTTCCCCACACAACAAAAACATCCATTATTATTATTATATCAAGTTGGCGGTGCGGTGGTGGAGGCGCTCCAACGAACAATACAACAATAACCATTTTGTTTCGTTCGCGGGTGTCGAGAACACGAAGAGGAAGTGGATTCGATTGGATTATTGGATTTTTTCTTTCAGCCCTCTTACAATCCACTATATATTGCCTTTGTCAGGGCTGGTGTGGTGGTTCAGAATAAAATTTATCGTGAATGTCACCACGTCACTAGCAGCAGCGCCTCTCCGACCATGGCGCATTGGCATTAGGATATCAAAATGCCAAGCCAAGACCAAAAACGATTATTGCATTTTGCATAAAGTTCACCGAGTTGCCTCTGTTACACTGCTGCTTGTTGGGTGCCATAACAATAACAACGCGTTCCTCTGCAAACTTATCCCAATATACCTACACACCCTTGTCGATTCACTTGTGTGTGTGTGTGTGCTTCTTGGCTTCTGCTCCGGTGTTCTCTCCTCTTTTTTTTATTATAATGACTCTCTCGCTACGACAAGGCAACGATCAGGCCAACGATAAGAAAAAAATGCATATGGATGACTTGTGTGTCCAATGTGTTTCGTTGCGTATGCAAATAATGGCTTATGGCTTTTTATGTGACTGACGACGACAATACCTATAGTAAGATAGTAGCAGTACATGTTTCTTTCTCCAACAAACTGTGAATACAACTTACCGTGCGCAGTAAAAAAAAATCCAAGTTCAAAGTACTTCCTTGAATGTTGTTCCTGCTTATTCATTCTCTAGAGAATTTTTTTCCTTCGGAAAAAAAGAAAAATGAGCCGGATGCAAGTCATTAGTTTCATAATAATAAAAAGTATCGTATATTTTTCCTCTGTCGTACTTTACATCGAAATCGATAAACTACATGTTTACTGTATTTTCCACATTTTTTTATTAGATAAAATAAAAGTATCTTGTTCCCCGATCAAAATCATAATAAATCGTAGTCACGGCCTGGTGCAGTCCATAAAAAAGTTTCTTATGAATTGGGGTTTACACAAAACTGGAAGTAATCATATTTCCTGGAAAAATACAATAAAATGTTGTTCTCTCTCTCTCTGTGGAGCTGCCAGTTCCTTTTCTCTGTTCTCAAAATCCCCCATAAAACTTGAGAACTTCATAGTGGGAATGCAAGTTGCCTGTTTCATGCCCTGTTTCACGTGGCAGATGAATGGGTTTTTATCAGATTTACTCCCCACATGTTTCGCTACAATGCGCTCTTTCCCTCTCTGTATTACTTTAATTGTTTCTATTTCAAGGAGTCGTCATTCTCTTCTCGGGAAAGAAAAACAAAGTAATCATAATTCCCTTCTGACAACGTTCTGCTCACAATTGAATTTTTTTCACTTTTTATCCTGCCATCATCATCATCATCATCAACCTTATTCTCTCTTTTCTGCGCTACCTATTATTATCCATTCATAAATGTAACATATCTTCCCATTCTCTTCTCCATTTCCACATCACATCACTCGTTTCTGACGTTCATCTACTACCCCATTCATTTACTCCCTTTGGTTCCCATTTGTGTCTGTTACTCCATGTGTAGTAATAATAATGATATGCTTGGTTTGCAATGACTCTTAAAAGTGTGTAACTCGAAACCAAAAAAATGTTTTAGTACAACTCACACACATATTACCAAGCAGCAGCAGCTTATTCCCAACAGCAAACAAAGTGTTCATGTATGTGTGTGTGTGTGTGTGTGTTTGCTCGAAAGGGAAAACGCATATTACCATCATCCTCAGTAGCAGCTTAACAAATTGCACCAGTCAGTTTCTATTTTTTGCCTGTATGGTTGTTGACGTGCGAAATGAAACCAGATCCGGATCTTTTCGCAACTGGATACGCCTCACAATTTGGCAACATTTTAAATTGCAGCTTCATCATCATTTTCAGCAGAAATAACAAAAGACATGAGTGAGCACTACAAGCAGCAAATAATGTGCCACTCTCATCATCGTCAGCATCACATCGCATCTTCACTCTCCACTTAGTCATTTTATTCGCTACTCGTCTCTCGCTATTTATCTCCCTCTCTGCTTGTTGTACAATTCCCTGTGTGTCTCCATTATTTCCCCTATGTAACACTTAAAAGAGAACATTATAAATATTTGATAAAACCTACCTTTACAAATGGTACAAATATATTATATGAGTCTGTACAGAAGAGCAGGCCGTTTAAGAATATTATATTTTTCCTTTTACGAGACAGAACAACTCAATAAATGAAACTCTCCAACATGCACAACAATAATGTCGACAACAACAACGACGTTGTCGGAAAGAAAATGGAGTTCCTCTCAAAAAACGACTGAGGTAGCACAAAACTACAAATATGTATGAATGTTTAAGGACTACGAGAAAAGTCAGTAAACGAGCGACAGAAACAAAAAAAAGTTTTTTCTTTCTCCTTTTTCCAGCTTTTTATATGTTTCGCTGAAGCATAAAAATTCACCTCCTCCTTCCACGCTGCAACATCTTTGTGACTTGTCTTTTTTTCCACCTCTGCCACCTACACACCAAGACAGCAGCAACCGCTGAGAAAAAACAGAAATCCAGCAGAGTACAATTTCAATCCACTGTTTTTTATTCTGTCTGTCTCTCCATAAAATTTAATAACACCCAACGAGTATATACGGATGAATTGTATGAAGCTTCCTTGCATTTTACTCCTACACAGCAAGTGTTATATAGCTTTACTCAACAATAGAATACGGATTTATAGGAGTAGGTATACCCCGGATAGGTATATACATTTTACTGCTGTGTAGTGTAACCCCTCTAAACAGAGAGCAGGGTAGGAAGCTAGATAGGAAAAACGAAAATGGAAAAAGATGAAATGTTATTTGAATCCGTACAGAGAGAAAAACAGTCTGAGCTATCTTGTATTTTTCTTTCTTGTACATAACAGTCTCTCACCAAAAGTAGTGATAGTAGTAACGTCAACGAAACCCAAAGAAAAAAGTAATGCACGAAATTTTTACTGCGAAAACAGTAAATTGGATGGTACAGTAAAACAACTGCGACAAACAGCAAAAATGGAGTCGCAAAAAAGTAGTGGCAATGGTAGTGGTAACATCAAAAAAAGGATACTTTTACTTTCTCTTTGGGAAAAATTCTCTTTTTCCTCTCTGTCTGTCTCTCTCTCCCCGTAAAAGGGTAACAAACAAAACACTTGAAAAGATGAGCATGCAAAAAAGTGTAGATGTCGTGTAGTAGTCGGTAGTAGTGTCACTAGAAGTACTCCTACCAAAATGGAAGACTATCTCTCGCCCTTGTTTTTTCCCGGTTTTAGTGAAGAACACTTCTGCTGGTGACACAAATATCCTCCTCCCTATCATTTTTGTCCTTTTCTCTGCTCCGACTTTCAGTTCACATGAAAAAGTACTTACTTCTGTGTATGGAGGCAGCCCATAATATGGTGTCTCATATGTCAAGGCAGAAGAGAAGAAGAGAAAGAGACGAAGTCTACTTTTCTCCAAAAAGCACATAAACAAGCAAAGGGTCGTTCATAAATCACGTACCAAAGAACGAGACATTCGAAAAACGTTTAAAAATGAAACAAAATCCCCTAGAGACATGCACACGCTAGAAGAGGGTGGGGAGAGTGAACAGTGCCTTTCAGAAGCAGCATAGAGTAGTACCTACAATCATCTTTCTCCACTGAGCCCTGGATACACAAAAAAACAACACGGAAGCAGTGGAGCAAAACAATTCACTCACCTTAATATTTTTCCTTCCACGACAATCCAGACTGAGTATAGAGAAACATAACGTTTTTGCTTTTTGAATAATATCGCGTTTTTTTCGCTCTACATCTTTCCGCTCCCTCTCCCTCTCTCTAATGCTTTCAGCAAAAGATTTTTGTGCAAAAATCTGTTTTTTCTCGTTTAGCCCTGTTTGTATTAAAATCGGGGTCGCTTCCCTATATATAAACAAATAACTCGTTCTGGAAAAAAAAACAGCAGCAGCTGCAGTTTGCGTATTCCTCTCTCTCTCTCTCTCTCTCTCCCTCACTCCCTGCTCGTCACAAATATTCATGCTAACCCACACGTGAAAAAGGGGAACTAGAGTGGGGAAAAGGGATCATCTTTGAATTATTGATCGTCTTGTTTAACTGAGAAAAGAATGAATCCATCTACATTTCTCGCTCTTTCCCTTTTTACACTCTATTTATTAGACTCCCCCGTCCCATCTTCGTTTCCTCCGCACAAATCATATCACCACTACCACATCACCCGAAGCAGCAGGAAGCAAGTAGCGACTCCAACTCTTCACTTAGACACGTACGTCATATCATTTCAAACACATCATTAATATTACCAACGAAGAAAGAAGTAGTAGAGTTTTTCCCCGAAATACTTTTATATTTTCAACGGTTATTATTATTACTACTGATTGTTTTTTCTCTCCACGCACAAACACACCTTATACTTATCCCTCTCAGGAAACCAAATAATTTTCAACTTGTGTGCATATTTTCCGCTCCAACAAGAAAAAGAAAATCAAGAAAGTTCACTGCCCTCCCCTGTGTTTGTTTCATGATTACTAAACACTGCTGGAGTCTCTAAACTTTTGTTGGGGTCTCGCTGGCTATATATCCCCCACACCCGATAAGGATAATAATACCAGTGGTACATCTATTTATACAGTAAATTCGTATATTAATCATAAAAATGGATAAAAATATTAAATGTGCCAGCATTACCGGCAATGGCGGCGGCGATGAGAGAGAGAGTGCTGAGATAAATGATAACGATATCCACCTTTGTGGTGGTGAGCTGCGTTTAAGGCGAGAAAGGTAAAGGTGTTTTGTCTTAACCTAATGGATTTTTTTCTTAAGAACATTTGTGAGCAACACTTGCGCTACAGAATGAGGATTTTGATCATCATCATCGTCGTCGACGATTGCTGCTGCTGCTGCTCTGTCTGATATTTAATATAGTCATGCTTCTCTGCCCCTAAAAAGGAGTTTAGTTCAGCAATAAGCCCATATAAAACTGCCTATAAACAAAAAATAACAGGAGAAGCCTTTAAATTCTTCCGACATGCTCACTCGACGCGTATAAATTTTCGAGTCGGAGCTCCATCTGCCCAAATGTATCTACCTACCCAGTCCACTTTATTTTTTCACCTTTCGTCCTCATCCCTCTTAATCGGTTTATTTGTAAATGTTAGCTGTTATCATCGCGGCGTTGAGTATGTTTGTTATTATTTCGTCCTTTTCAGATTTTCAGACGTCCACACATACACACTCAACTCATCCGCATCAACTTCATCCAATGACGGACTGAGTGTAGCCGACATGGTCGTCATCATCGCCCTCATCATCACCTTTTCAGCAGAAGCACCTTTTTCCATTTTCCTGTCCATTTCACCTTTTAGGGCGATTTTCTGCCATGTGCTAGTGAATACACTTTACTAGGAAAATGGAAGTGAAAATGAAAATGAGGACGGCCCCGTAGAACCTTTTCACCTTTGTTTGTCCGCAATCCAGGAGCACACCGTGACACGGTGGACTAATACTGAAAGTGCGAACGACGACAACACGATGGTTCTCGACGCCGATGATATTGCGTATTTAAAAATTACCTACTCATCATCACCAAATGCATTATTAAGCAACCATAAACCTTGCACAATTATCCCAGAACAGCAAACAGCAGCAGGAGCGGCAGGAACCGCAAAAGAGAGTGTGGTCATCGTTGTCGTCGTCGACAGCATCAAAAACTCTCATAATTCATAACTGGCTTATTAAACAGCACATTATGTACTTTGGTACAACCAAAAACCAACAAAAAGCCATTTTCGAGGTAACCAAACAACTCCACCAACGACGACGATGATGATGATGATGACGATGAGCGATGAGAACAAGTACAAACGTGCCGAGAGAGCCGAGGAGTGAATGACTGTATACCCAGAAAGAAGAAAATATAAACTACACTTGTGTAACTGCTCTGCCATTATTATTATTACTACTTTATGAACCTTTTCCTGATTCGTTCTAGAGCCTGTCTTCCTTTTTGTGAGACAGGTATATAAACCTCTCCACCTTTCCTTTCTATAATTCATTATTATGTTGCTTTGCCGCAGCAGCAGCACAGCAGTGGAACAGGAAGAACGAAGAAAAAAATTGTAAAGGAGCCGCCGACCAATTTTATAAAAATAATTCCTCCACCATCACCGGTGGCTACATTATGCATTATGAGCTCACTTTACATGCTGATGTATTCCTGTTATATATACCACGGACAGAAAGAAGGAGGGGGAGAACGAGGACAACAACCATATGGAAATTGAGTAATGGATAAGAGTAAAGTAGACAGGGAAGACGACAAGGAGGAATATAATGGAGCTTTTTGCCTCAGTCTTTCCCTCTCTCTTCTTGAGCCTGCAAACAATACACTACAAACAGTTTTGGAAGCGCCAAAGCAAGAACGCCACGCCACCACACAGAGTGACGAGAAAAAATAATCTTTCATTTTTCAACATTCCACATTTCAAGCCAAAGCCAACAAACAACAATAACAAATGCAAACAAACATTATAAAATGGTTCATATTATGATAATGGCATACATGCATGCACAACAACATCCTATATGTCTTGTCTGCTGAAAAAACGTCGTTGTGTATACGACGGCAGTGTTTCTTAAGAAGAAATAAAGTAGAAAGAAAAAATCAAGACGGAATAAAACTGACGGCAGCAGTAAGAAAGGGGAAATAGGGGCAGTATCAACATATCGGGATATTATGGCATTAGACACTATAAATATAATCAGTGTTTCCCTTTTTTCCTTCCGCTCTGTTTCTACTCGATTGTATAACAGGACCCGTTTGCAAAGCTCCACAAGATAAGCTGCTTCATTCTTCTTCTTTTTCTCTCTTTTCCTCCCCGTGCACAACTACCACCGCGAAACAAAAATCCAAAAAGAAAAAGCAAGCTCATTATTCACGCAGCCAAATTTAGACAAAAAAAAACAAGAGCAAACAATACAAGACGGAACAAAAAAGTTTAAACTGAGGAGGAGGTGGAAGTAGAAGCTGGTGAGGAAAATATTTTGAACGTGGAAGTTCTCTCTGAGACCACAAAAGCCAATCTGAAGGTAGGCATAAATCGAATCTTAGTTGACGGGGTTTCTATTTTTTCCTTCTATTGGCTATCACGTTATTGTTGAATGTCGGGATCAATGCTCAAGCACCACACAGTGAAATCCCATATTATTACCAGTGATGATAATTTGGCCATGTGCCTACCCCAGGAGCACCCCCACCGACATGTTAGCATAAACTTGTAATCTGCATAGACAAATACTCCAAAAAACCAGAAGCAACAACGGGAAGAGGAAGATGAAGAGCAATGTTTCACGAAGATGACTTGGGAAAATACAAAAACCGTACAGAAACTTTTTTTTATTTTTTCCCGAGAAAAAAACTTTTTTCTCTTTCTCTCTGCTTGTCTGACTGTTCCGTATATTAGTCATTCATCATCAGGCTTTTCTCCTTCCTTCATACCTGGTTAGTTTCCGGATAAAACAAAATAGGCAAAAAAGTGGGTTCTGGTGTGTGTGTGTGTGTGTTCCTTATTTTCAGAGAAATACACGTAGAGGCTAACTTTTTTCCCTGTGCAGTTGAACGGACGTGTTTTCATTTCGAGGAAAATAAAAAATACAGCAGAAAGTCAAGATGAAAAATTTCTCTCCACAAGACCCTACGCCTATTATTATAATATTATTATTATGGTTGCTGGTTTCTTTTACTTTACTGGCCAGGCACATGTTACACTTTCCAGGGGAAGTAGTAATAATAATCTTTATAAAAGTATGTAAAAAACGGTATATTGTATTTGAACTTTCATAAGAAAAATTACACAACCCAGAACCCTCTTTTCTTACCTTGGCTGTTTTTCATAATAATACAGATATTCCCCAAACACACACACAAACACATACACATCATATCATAACATGGTTTTGCCGTTTTTTTCCAACGAAAATCTGAAAAATCCTTCATAATAATAAAGTATTCTCTCTTTCTCTTCGCGTTCTTTCAGGAATACCATCTGTTACCAAAAATCTTGGCAGGCATGCAGAGCAGAAAGTAAAGATAAACCAGGTGGAATACAATACAAAAAATTGTTACTTCAGATAAAGCAATACAGCCAGCTACTAAAGTAGAAACATATTCAATGCAGTTCTCTGGATGAAATACAAGCGATGATGCACAAGAAAAAAAATGTAATAAACTGTGCAACTTTTTCTCGAGAACCTTCTGTTCTGGAAACGTATACATACACTTAGGCACATTCTGTACACACAATCTTGCTTTTATTTGTTCCCCTTTTGGTCGAGACGACCTTAGGAGGATGAAAAAGTACCGTTCCCTGTGGATCTCATCATACCTTGTTGGTTTTTCTCCTTTTCCTTGAAAGTGGGTATCTATTTTCCTGTAGATAACCGCTCTCGCATAAAGTGAAAACGGGAATGAAATGAGATATTTGCCTAGTCATGCCTGCTGCTGCTACTACTACCACTGCTCTTCTCCAGCAGAGAAGAATATTTCTTGTCCAGTCCACACACATCACTAAACTGTTTGGCGATTTCTCTCTCTCTCTCTCACTCTCTCTCTTCTCTCTCTACTTGCACGAATGCATCATCTCGAAGAAAAATGAAAGAATGCCACGGACCATTCCCATCAACAGACCATCAACTCAAACGTGTTTGCTGCCTTCAATACCAACTCCATGTGTAAAAAGAATCATTTTTCTTTCACACAAAAAAATTAACTATTTTTCCATCTTTAGATAGGTATGTACATTCTCTGCAACATATACAATCAAGATACGTTACATGTTTAAAGCCGCCTATTTTTCCAACAACCTGCCAGTTCTGCAACACCATCAACCTAGTCGTCGTGCTCATTTATTTTTTTTCTTCTGTAAAAAAACTCCCAAAAATAAGCTGATAACAAGTTCCTAGTAGCCTTATAATAGTACATCTCTCCAACCCACTGATAGAACCCCCGAGAAGAGTATATACGACCGACGGCAGAGAAGAACAGCAATGCGGACACTTTGTTAAATATGTAATGCACACCACTACTTGCTTACCCGAAGAAAAAAAAAGCGACTGGAAAGCGGACCAACAGAAGAAGACTATGTAGGAGGAGAGGAGGACAAGACGAAAAAGCAACTCAACTCGCACACGAAAACGAGATGAGAAACGGCACGCTAACATGCATATTAAATACGTGTATTGATAGCTACCTCTCTAGATAGACAAACATTCCATTCGTTCGTTTTTTTTTCTCTCTCTCTCTCGTCCTACGTATATCTTTTGCCCACATTTTTCTTTTGGTAAACCAGCAAACGCCAACGCTGTTTTTTCTCACCATGTCTTTTTATAAATATATCTTTGGGATCTATAGGTTGAGCTTGTTGTAAGGTACACCAAAAATAATAAGAACGCCAGAGAATCTAGTCAAAGTCTCCAACAGCAGCCTCCAGGGCACTTTTTTCTTTTGCTCGCTCTCTCCCTCTTGCTCGTTCCGTTCTGTTTTCTTCGCTATATCATCGGCTCGGATCATTTTTTTCATGACGACGATGAACAACGTGAACGAAATTGAGAAAAACCAATGCAATGCTTGAGTGGATCCAGAGAGAGAGAGAGAGAGAAAGAGAGAGCGACTTAATAGCATGCAAACATTTTATGTACACACAGAGTAATATGCATACATTACATCCTACGTGGAACGCTGCTCTTTGCTGCTAGCATTTTACACTCCATTCAAGCCCATGGTTTTCTTTGTTTCAAAATGAAACTTTTCTCTCTTACGACGTCCTCATTTCATTTTTTTTTCATTTTTTACAAAGGAATAAAAAAGGTCTGCTCAGAAAAGGCAAAAGAAGCACAGAAAATAGAAAATGATTTTTTAGAAACGATCTTCTTCGACCGACCGACAGACTGACTCGGTTTTTACAACCGTGATCATCATCATCATCGTCAACGTCGTCCCAGTAAAGCCGTACATGAAAAATATTCTCTCTTTCCAGTTATCACAACGCGATGTTACTTTTTATATACTGAAAAATACGACCACCATCCCACCACCACATTACACACTGCACTCCACCATCACCACCGCACTCTCTAATAAATGGTATGGTACATGCCATAAATATCCCATCCAGCCAACAAGAGAGAGAGAGAATACATATCTTCCTTCCTTTTTATACTCTCTCTCTGTTCACTTCACATCTTGTTTACTTATTTACTGTGCTATACGGACCTCCAAAAAAACAGCATTTATAACGAACCAGTACACACCACAGAAGATCCATTTACCATTTTTTTGTTCTGCTTCTTGTGTTTTTTTCTGGAAAAAGAAGAAAAAAAAACTCCACACAACTTGTTCCTTCTCTACAACTTTGTTATATACAACCAAGCTACCTAATAAAAGCCCATAAACAATGTGTAAAATGCAATTGAGGAAGAAAATACAAAACAAAACGACAATGCCGGAATAAATGGTTATAGACGCAGAGAGCACTTCTCCTCTCCAACTATTCCATATCATGCCATTCCACATTTTATATTTTTTTCTTCTCCTCCTCCCTTACCGTTACAAACACCAATAATAGAAAACAAAATCACTTGAGTACTGTCTGT
This sequence comes from Callyntrura sp. NNG-2020, assembly GCA_027744055.1. NCBI lineage: Eukaryota > Metazoa > Arthropoda > Collembola > Entomobryomorpha > Paronellidae > Callyntrura > Callyntrura sp. NNG-2020. Next base: position 15,753 of record JAHZNE010000383.1, on the reverse strand, counting down.
ACAAGTGTGTAGGTGTTTTTTTCTTCTGTCTTTCCATTCTGACTATTTCAGAAAGGAAATTACGAGATTACTTTTTTGTTTGTTGGCGGTGATGGTGGTGGTGGTGTGGAGAAGAAGAGAAAAGGAGAGAAAAATGTGTATATAAAGCATGTCGTGTCATGGGCAATCGAGTGCACAAGTAAAACATAAAACATGCTAGTGCCACTGTACAAGTAGTTTTTTTCTCCTTTTTTATTTCTCACATAATAACAATAACTTCTTTTTCTCCAATAATAACAATAACGGTAATGGCAGTTGCGATATACGGTACACATTGTTTGTAGAACGGGTATATACAAGGAATGTCTATATCTTATATAATCCACCACTGCTTCGCGGTAGATATATTTTCTTACTCTGGGAAAAATACCGAGTACCTACCCTGTCATCCCTTCTTTTTTTCTTCCTCTCTGCGTAAAGATAATGTTATGTGCCATATATATTTTTTTACGGTTTTCTCTTTTTCCTTTGGTCAGCGCACGTCTGGCCTTTTTAAAACGTTAGGAAAAAAGCAACAAGCTTTTCAATTTTATAGAGATCAATTTTTATTTGGCTCTGCTGGTGCTGCCGTTTCGGAGCTCAGGTGGGGAGAACGTCAGCGCTATTTTACCGTTACGTTATTACTATGTGGCGGCACGGCAAAAGCACACATACACAAGTGCAGAATGTAAGTGATTATTATGATGCTGGTGATCTGGTGGTCCGATATGGGTTTTGGGTTTGGCTGGGCATTATCATTTTCAAATGCGGCACATTGCATGATATTATGCCATCACAGACAGAGACTCTCTCTGTATCCACGGGAGTATCGTTTGACTCTCTGTTTCTCTCTGTATGTGTGTTTTTTTCTGACATGCTCGTGTTCAGCAATATATTAGGAATTTCTCTCTGTGTGCGCTATTATTCATCATCATCATCATCGTCATTAGGACGATATGGTAGAGTATACTTGGTAATTTTTCTGCAATAAATTAGAAAATATTACGTTGGCTTTTCCTGAAAACGATTAGCAGCCCAAATAAAGATGGAATCTACTCGAGAGGAGAGAACCGAGCAAATAAATCGTTGGCGTTTCTTTGCTGTGTGCTGCAGCTTTCATACCTACTCATCCTCTTCCTTTCTACTTGAAAGGGCATTGCGGAAAAAATAGTGGTTGGCGAAGCCGATAATCGCTTAAGAAGCCAGTTTGCCATGTGTACCCGAGATATATACACATGATAGTATTTTCTGCGCGTTCTGGCCGGTTTTGCGTCATTATTTCTTCTTAGATTATTCCAGGAAGGACTAGACGTGCATGCACTGCATTTACTCAGTTACAATAATAAATAGTTATCTCATTTATCATATGTAGGCAAGTACAAGGAAATATCTTGAGGAATGTGCTTAGGTATATGAACTACCGTCACAGAGCGATAATGGTGTAGTACGGGAAAGTAGGGGATGGATTTAATTTGCGTCGCTATTACTCGTCTCCCTCGCGGTCTCTCACACACATATCATAATAATAAGTGTGGACATATCAGGAAAAAGAAACAAGTGAAGGAAATTGTTACCGCAAGTGCACACAGTGTTTTACTACGATGCTTTTTACGTAATAAATAGGGATATCATGATTACTTAAAAGGATGTAATATGTAATCAAAAAGATGATGATACCATCATTTTCATACCGACGTGGCAATCTACTATAATAATACGCCACTATAAAAATGTGATTAAAAAGGAAGTGCAATACCAGAACAACAACGCGGCGCGGTGGAGTGGAGTCTCCTGCAAAAATGGAAATCAGTCTAGAGCAAGAGTCGTAAATTGCCCAGACACAAACGTGACCATAAAGAAAACTCGGAGAGGAATGAATGAACCTGTTACTTAATAAAAAAATATAACAGCGCGACTCCGCGCGCACAAGGTACATTCATCCAGACAAGAGGTGGTAGTTTAGCTCCATTTTCGTATTCATTATCACCGTGAGTACAAAAGAGACTATAGTCAAGATAGTCAAAGAATTTGATGATTTTACCAGCACAGCTGCAGCAGCAGCACAGTAGCCGCAGTTGTTGGGTCGCCAGTAGACTAATAATTTTTGCCGGTAATAAAATGGAAATTGTTGTTTGACGATGATGAAAGGAGTACAACAAAACAGTATGGTACGCTCACACAGAGTGTGTGTGCACCTAGCAATATGGCAGGAATGTGGTGGAAAAAATTTTATGCACAAAGAGAAAGAAAGACCTGTGCACACACACATAAACATATATACTCTCACAGAGGCAAACAAACGAAACGACGACGGGTACCAAAACCGCAACTCCATTAAAGTCATGTAGTTATGTAGTTTCATGCAATAATGACGACTACACGATGATGATGATCATGATCATGATGACGTCTGTTTCTAGCACAATAATTCTTTGCATACCAAACCAACTAACAACAACAGTGCAAAACGGAGAAGAAAAAAAACTAAACTAATAGTACAACAAAACTACTCCTTATATACACTATTCGGCTACCAGAGTACCAGTTCAACAAGTACCGCGAAGAAGACGTCGTTGTCGACGACGATGATGGTAAAAAAACCAGCCAAAAATTGTGCAGTGGTGTAAGTCCGTACAGCTTTGCACACACCAGATAGTTTGGGCAAACTAAAAGTATGAAGAAATCAGCAGTTTATTAAAAGTTGGACGTATGCACATACTACGAATTTCGCAGAGTTCTTTTTTTACTAGCTTTTCTCTCCCCTTTTATCATTTTCGTCATCGCACACATAGCATACCCTGCTTTCTGCAGAAGCGTTATGACCGTCATCATAATAGTATCATATCATAAAAGTCATTTTTGAATACCAGCAATGCAAAAAAAATTTAGAGGAAAAAACCAAACTACTTTTTCTGTGGGTTTTTTTCTACTTTTTACGCAGTTAAGTAAAAAAAAAGTTATTTTACTTGCTGAAGCATGTCCACCACACATCTCACCATTCTGACTGAAAAATGGTGTGATGATAAGAGTAATATGGGTGCATGCATATGTGTGTGTGTATGGGTGCCGGCTATGTGTGTTTGTGTCTTGCATATCAAATCGCGTCAATTTTTTTGCTTCACTTCCTGAAATTCTCGAAAAAGAGAAAATGATGAGGATGATCGTAAAAAATGAGGTCATCCTTTTGAAAAATTCCAGGGAATGGCATAAGAAGTGACGACGCTGAGAGGAGGAGGAAAGATGAAAACTGAAGGAAGCAAGATGTTTTTTGGTGTTTAAAGACAGCATTATTATTTGGATGGCCTCGTAATGGAAGTACATCGAACATAGACGGTTGGTAGGTGCATATGGGCTTATATAAATGGCGACCAGGAAGAACATGGCGATAGCTCGGTTGGTGGCAGTTCACCAGTATCACAGAGAAAATTAAAGTGAGCGAGATAGAGGGTGATGCTCCGAGAACGAAGGCCCACACGAAGGAGGAGAAGCAAGCGGCAAAAAAACAGGCAAAATATGTCTGTCTATCTATCTGTATGTGTATGTGTTTGAGAGAGAGTGGATACCATTATTATGGAATGAATGGAGTGGCGGAATTCATAAATAATTTTGCAAAGCTCCATTCCACCACTTTTCTCGGGGTTTGGCTCCGTGGTAGTAGCTGTAGAAATATGGCGTATGAATGTATATATGCTCCACACGTGTGGGTAGGCTGTGTAGAAGAGTCCTCATGAAATAAAGAAAATTGGAACAGAACTAGAGCGCCTATAGGCACATTACCATGTAATTTTTATCTTATAAATGGCTTATTTCAAGAGAGCCGCGCGCCGCGTTGGAATGGAATGGGGAAATAAATGACGGAAATAAAAAAATAAATAAAAAAGTAAATGGTTGGGAATAAGGAAGGAAACAGAAGGAGAGAGGATTTTTTAAAGAGATGGCGAAAAAATCAACGGAAAATGTTTGGTTTGAAGAAGGAATGGAATACAAAATACTATCACGCTCCAGCTTGGGCAACGGAGTACTCGAGTGGAAGAGTGTAGTGCCGCCTGTCTACTACGGAGTACTAGAGAGAAAGAGAGAGGGAGAGTCCCCAGGCGGCAAAGATGATGAGGATCATCATGAAGACAAGATAATTATTACAACAGTTTGGAATTTAAAAACAGAAACATATATCTATCTCCCACTTCCTCCCAACACGTCTCAACTTGAAAGCCAATCTCCAAGAATAAAAAAAGAAAGAAAAAGCTAAAAATTAGTTGTGTCAAAAACGTGCCCCCTGTCTTCCCCGCGTACACTGACTGATTGCTAATTCATCAATTATTTCAAAACTCGAACTGGCTACGGCGTACCATTTTTTCTGGTGTGTACTTTGCATATTTTAAACCAACCCCGATATAACTTACTTTTTTTTATTCTGACTTGTCTGCATCTATCATCATATATCCCCCACCCTGTCCCACCACCTAGTACTGGCTCAGTAGTCGCCTGTTGGCAGCCGTTCAAAACACTACCTACATTATGTATGCCTACCTACCTCCGCAAAAAATCAACTGGTGCAGGTAGAACGACAAAGTACAACTGTTTAAATAATTACGTCTACCCGTTGTTATTTACTATGGGCTACCGACCTTACAACCAGCTTTTCTGTAGTTTTGTACGCCGTTTTTTTTTCTCTCTCTGATGAATGATCGCGTTGTAACAGGGAGCACACAACCAGAAAAAATTATATATATAACAAGTAGGTATAATTTAATTTATGTGCATTATAAATGCCCCCGCATACCTATAAATTCTATTTTCATGCCAATGTTCTCCTCTTGTTGCTGGTATCGCTGTTACATATACTGCACTACCCATATACTACCTCCACTGCTGGCTCTCCACTACTGCTGATGCCCATAACATGCGGAATGAAGAGTCAAAGTTAAAGCGTGTAAAGCTGTATCCTTACACTCTTACCAACTATCAGGCAAAAAGTTAATGATGGTGATAAAAAAAAGTAATTATCACTTTTTGAACTTAATTTTATTTCATTTTTAGTTATCGCTGCTGTGCCAGCAAAGTTTTTTTTAACGTGGTTGCTGTTTGAATCAACTACCAGCATCTGGGCAAAATTGCACACAGGTACGAAATTAAATAGGTACATATATTTCCTCATTTACATAATAAGTTGGCTGCTGTCGTTGTCGACTCGACTGACTGATCATGATGATGATAGTAATGACTACTACTACGAACTACGAACAAACTTTTGTGAACCATGAAAATCTTTCTGAACGTTTGTATATGTGCGCTCTCAAAGTGGGGAATGATTCCGTCAAAAAGTAGTAAAAGTGGCTCAAGCTCAACTTTTGCAAGCCCAGCATGATTCCACCTCAGCACATCCATTTCTCATCTCATGGTGACGGTGATGATGATGACCCGCACAAAAACACGATCAAAATTATTCAAAATGAAAAACTAACTAACAGATACATTAAAAAGAAGCCAAGTGTGCGATGTCATTCTCTTGACATGACTGGCTGAGTATCATCAACGCTCGTCGCCACCGCTTCGCACGATTCTCGGAACGTACCTAACCACAGACAGAGATACAGTTCACCATCAACAACATGGGAGCCACAGAGAAAAAATATTGTGACGGTTGTGTTGCTCGCCTATCATCCCTACAAAGCGATTCCAATCCTAAATTGAGTGTATATATATATAGCCTGATTAGTACACATTTGATAAGGGGATAAACAAAGTAATTTATCTGATTGTGCTAATCGGAACACAGCACAGCAGCTTATTTATTTCCTCGCGAAAAAAAGATGAGACAAAGAGAGAGAGACAGGAGCCATACATAAACGGGACAGTTTTAATTGAACGTATAACCCTGAGAGATGTTATTTCGTTATTTGTGAGGATGGTGGTGGTGGTGGCAAGCTACCGCTGCTGCAGCACGTAACTAAATAAAGTCGCAGATAATCCTTATCACACATAAGAGTTCATACATACTACATAAAAGACCTATATATCTCGATATCCATATTCATGAGCACGAGGAGGTATTCATGGTTGATGGCTTGCTTAATGCTAACTGCAAGTCAAGTTGAATTCGGATTGGATCAGGCAGAGGGAGAGCGAGAGTTCTAATTAATGATGACGATGACAGAGCACGTTATATAATCCGAATTAGGCAGCAGGTCAAATATATCAAAATGTGTATACCTACAACCAGCAGTAGACAGTCACTGTTTGGTGCAATTGTCGTAGGTTTTTTTGTGGTTGTTGTTGTTGTCGTCTGATTTTATTAAGCATTTTACTCGTCATAGTCATCCACATCACCAACATTAAAGAAACAGAAATTTCGCGTTTTCAGTTTTGCAATCACGCTTTTTTGCAAAATAATTTGTAGCGGTTTTTATTTTTCTTGTCGTTTTTAACGAATAATTTATTAGAAATAAACTTGAAGTTATAAATCTTCCGAAACTGATGGAACGGAACGGACCAAAAAAAGTTAACGGCAACATGGACATATCATGACCATTTTTTGAATACCACTTTTTTATCCTTTTATACGAAAAACCTGCAGGGAAAAGCCCGATATCCGGTTTGATCTGCAAATAAGTTGTAGAAAATTGTAAAACTGTCGTTACGCTTTCTATGCAAATATCTACTTGCATGCGTAACATGTTTCCTTGATAATCATCATCATCCATGCTCATCAGATGGAGTTTTATTCTCCTTGTCTCCCCGTGTCTCACCACCGTTTATGCAATAACAGGGCAGCAGGCAAACATGATGGCAGTAAAGCATTTTTAAAAAGTACAAATTTCTCATTTATTACGTTTTTTTCCTGGCTACCGCGCCAAAAAGGAGCATATATCGCCAAGATTTTGGCTAGGTTGTCTAAAACTTTGTATTATTTTCTAGTGTGTATGTTGTGTGTGTGTGAACCCAACCTTAACTCATTTTTTATACTTTCTTATCAACTTTAGCTAATTTTTTTGGCAGAGCGTACAGTATTTAGCACAAAATTCAAAATCAGTACGCGATAGAGAGGCGAGAGAGAGAGAGAGAGAGAGAGAGAAGAAAAACGTACAATCACCATATAGCAGCCCCAGTAGCACCTGCGACCTGTACATTTGCAAAACAAGTCGTTTTGGGACGAGAATGACGATTATGATGATCCTTTGGTGGGTTATAAACTAAATTTACTACATACTAGCCCTACTATATAGCACCATTACCACAGTCGCCGCCACCAACAGCACCACTGCTAATTTTCCTCCTTGCATGTGCGGGTCGGCCCACCACCAGCATCATATGCAAATGAATCCATATAGGTGGATTCAAGGTGGAATTTAGACGACGACGAAAATGTGCAAAGAGCTGCACTTTTTATTTCATTGCAAAACGAAAGTCTACCTACACAAATACACTCTCTCTCTCGCTCTCTTCCAAATTGTTATTCTATTCTGCACTGCAGCTGCGCTAAATGCGGATTGGTTCTCTCGGGATAATCTTTTTGGAACTGGCTTGCCATATTCCGAAAGTATATTAGCGTGCATTACCTTTACCTATGACGTACCTACACCAACATGTAAGATTCTGTTGCTGACATGATGTGTTAGCGTGGTTTCATTTGATAATGACATGGTCTTTCGACAGCAAACTGCGGGTTACACAAACACACACAGATGAGAGCTTAATACGGCAACAACAACAGTGACAGTAGCCTATATTGCGTTTTTCTCACGATACTCACACAACACCATCATCATCATCGCATTTTTGTAAACCTTCGAAACTGCACGTTTTTTTCTCTTCTTTTACCTTCGCCTTCATCTTCGCTCTTTGTCGTTGTCATATTTATTCTCTCTCTCTCTCTCTCTCTCTCTCCACTACGATGATCTCTAGAGAACTTTTTGTCTCCTTTCCAACTTGTTTGTTCCTGTGGGCTCTAGGCGTTAAGAAACTCCTATTCTGTGCACAATGTGACTTTGGCTCAAAAAAATATGTAGGAATATACACACCGTTCTCTACTACTATTTTAGAACAACGGCGTCTCCTCCAAAATTGAAAAGTTGTGTCTGAGAGTATAATATTAAAATAGACATTTTTTCTCAAAGTATTTTTTACTACTTTCCTGCTCATTCCTACTTAACTTGCCATAACAAAAATAATAAAACCAAAACCAAAAAATACTAAAAAAAACAAACCACATCTTGATAATGCAGAGACGTGAATTTTGCATCTCTCTCTCTCTCTCTCTCTCTCAAGGGAAGTAATTGTGTGTTGGGGTTGTCGTCGTGAAATTCACCGCGCCACCACCGTTATCATATTATCATTATTCTCAGATCACCACCAAAAACTTGGCTGTTAGTAAAACACCTCGTTGTAACACACACAAACACGCATACATTACTACAACTTCTACTACACATCTCTTTACAAATTGCTTTCGCTTTTTTTATGATTTTGGCTCATATATTAACACATGCAAGTTTAACGGTCGACAACCGGCTTCATGATCAAAGAGACCTTTGAAAAAAAAGATTATACTAAAATTAGTCTATAAAATAGTTTCTGTGTGTATGTTTATACAATATACGGTTCTCTCTCTCTCCCATCTCTCGCTACACAAATTTCGCACGAAATTCCCAGTGGAACAACCTTGTTCTCTTGCCATTTCGCCATGCCATGCGCGTCTTTTCATTTTCCTCATAAATTTTATTTTTATTTATGCACTTTTTTCTCTCGCTCTCCATTTCGTTCGAGCCATTCCTTACCCAATCAGAAGTAAGGAAATGGCGTGGAAAAGTACGTGGACGATATATGGAGACATCGACACAAAGATACAAATTGATATAAATGTGTAATCTCCATGAGCAAAACAAGCTTGCTCACTTATACCTACAAAAATATATAAATATCAATTATATTACATCAATTTTTCCGGGAAAATGTTATGAAACTTGCCGGTGAAGGCCACCATCCATGTAATTTTTACGGCGAGAACAGCAAAAAAACATAGGAAAAAAATCTATTAATAATTGCGCATTAGAGGCTACGTTGAAGGTCCGTAACGCCAAAAATAAGTTGCACTCGGTTTCGCAATAATTATGATGTATTATGTGCCGAGAGTCACATTTGCAACTTTAGTAATCTCTCTCATATACGTAGCTTGATTGATGAAGAACGGACGTAATCGTAAACTTTTAGTAGCAGCAGTAACGCAATAGCAACAGCAGTCAGCTAAAGTTATGAGTGACATGAAATAAAAGTTGTTCAAAGAGGGAGAGAGAGCAGGGAGAGCAATCAGCATAGTTCCAGGAACGAAACTCCATCATCGTCAATCCTCGTCATTTCAACAAATAGCTTTTACTCAAATTTTCTTTCTACACTATACTACTCTACACACATTTATTTATTTATCACACATCACTCGAACCATTTTATATTCCAGTCTTTTTATCAACAGTACCCCCACAACTGCCAACTGCCATGTCTTTCAACATGATCGTCGTGGTCGTCATTGAACTCTTTTCTTGTCACATATCTCATGTTGTAAGTAATAGTAAAACTTCTCGCTCTCTCTTTCTCTCTCGCAATCAAGTCGTAATTTATACGCGTTTCCCCCTTATCATCCAGCAAGGTTATAAAAATACAATCTTCAGCTTCAAATCACTTTTGCTAATAAGTTCGTTAATGTTATGATTGTTATTATCATCCATCCATCCATCATCATCGTTAACCTTCTCCAACTCTCAAATGCTCCCTCCACAGAAGCAGCTCGCAGCTTAATCAGCACTAGCAGCAGCAGCAGCGCCAATATACGCAGCAGTTTATAATGAATGAGCATTCACAAAGAACATCTTGGATACACAACTACAATCCGATCACTTGATGATGATGACGACAACGAGGACGACGCTGACAAGGACTATGTCTTCAGTCTTGTGTTGAACGAAAAAATTTGTCATCCTCTCTCCTCCTATCTGTTTACTCTATTACTTGTCAAACAGTACCAAGTAACTATACTTTATTCCTGTAAGGTTGTTACGCAAACGACGTATGCAATGCCTTACAGGATCCTATATAAATACATATATAAGCAGGTTTTAAGGAGTCGTTTCTTATCGCTTGTTGGTTCTACCTTACTTTTTGTAAATGGGTGCTAGAATGATATGGGAGTCATAATTTTCACCCATCTATATCCATTCTCACTCGACCATGCATCTTCTCAGATAATAAAATGTAATGCATGTATCTCATATCTCCAGCCTGCCAGACCATATCCCACCCTGCATCCATTAGCAAAGCAAATATACTCACACAAAACAGTCAATTTTCTCTTTCAATTGTATCGTGCAAAAGGCAGTAATGTGGTAGGGGTAGGAGCAGCAGAAATAGAACTGCCTCCTCGTCAGTTTTGCCGTCTTTCTTGTCTTTTTTCTTGATCCCGTTAGACCAGAGAGAGAGAGAGGATTGGAGATAATATGCGAAGAAATGAAGTGACGATGACATTTTCTTTGAGGAGGACAACGTCGACAAGAAATACACTCTCTCTGGAAAGAAAGAAAATCAATTCTCGCGCTCCAGCAGAGCTCCAAATTTCATTTTCATCAACGCAGAGTGGTATACAGCTCCAGCTCCAGCCAACCAACTACAAACTATTCGATCCCGAACAACGAGTTTTTTTTTCTTCGCTGGCTGCTACGAACGAACTCCCACTCTTCAGGAAAGTGTCAGATTATTATTATAAAAGGAGTAAACGACGACGACAACGATATTGGCGACATGGACGACAACAGGGGAGTTTTTGAGTGGAGCTTAAACGAAAAAGCCCAGTGTAAATCACGGAGTAGTAGACAGCGAGACATGTTTGCTCATCTTGGGCGTTCATCCTGGGGATAGGAGGAATCATTACCGAGAGCTTCCATTCGCCAAACTGGCTATCTCTCTCTCTTTCCCTCTCTGCGGAAACATAACAGGAGGTTCACAACTATAACTTGCGATTCTCTTTCTCTCTTTCATTTCATTGTCACGCAAAAACTTGTATGAGATGAAATATTGAATTGAGAAGAATAACAAGAAAAATGAGTTGTTTGAATGGGACAATCAATTGACTTATCCACTAAGGATCCATTCAAGCAACTTGAAAGAGAGGATGAAAACGCTCATCACCATTATCAGCCTCCTCCTGATGGCCTTAGCCAAAAGCCCAACCTAAAAATCGAACAGAGTCGAGTCAGTAGTGTGCGTAGTAGCAGGAAAAGGCTGCTGGTTTATTAGCATGCTCGGGTGGCAGTTTGTATGACTCATGTCATCAGAATAGAAAGCCCAGTGTGGGCGATCGTGATATGTCCCCACCACCGCCCCGAGAGAATGAGGGTGAGGCGAGAGAGGGAAGAGGAGAAAAGAGGAGACTGCGACTATGCGGGACTAATAACAACTGCTAATAACAGAAAAGTTGAAAAGTTTGTTGAAAACGGCCATCATCATCGTGATGATCACGTTGATTATTATTATTATTACGACGTGGCACAAAAAAAACTTTTCGCCATTTTGCTTTCTTTTTCGCTATAAACTTTTCATTCTTCTCGTTGTTCGGTTCAAGACGAGAAAAACAAACGCCTTCATATTTTCGTACACGCCAGAGCGAGCATATTATTTACAAACTTGCCAAGTTCGCTCCTTACTGTTATATTTGCACATCAACAAAGATTATGCACGTACACGACGAATTTTTTACGGACGGAGAGTTGTGTCTGTGCAAAAAGTTAATTTAACCAAAATAAATTACACATTTGCTTACAATTTTCATCATCGTCAGTTTTACTATTATTATTAGTAAATCCTATCATAACTTGTCTTCCCTTGTCTCCTTTTTCTCCTTCTTTTTTTTCTCTGGGATGACGGCTTGGGATTTTTTTCTTAAATACAGACACACACACACACACTTACAAATTATTTACTTTTGTGTGTGGGAGCATCTCCAACAACAGCAGCAGCAAAAAGCAGTATTATTTACGACGACAATTCTTTTACTTGACTTAAGCTACTATTATATTATTGCAGAAGCTGGGTAAACACTGTGCAAGAACATGTTTAATTATGGGTATGTCCTATTATGTGACTCATAAAAAATATACTTTGAGTGCGATGAGAAAAGATCCTATTCATTATTCCCATAAACATCTCTCTCCTCTCTGTTCCTCTCCCCTCCCCTCCTTCAATCAGCTTGCTAGTTTAAAAACACAGACGCGCACAGACCAACTGACTCACAAATTACAGAGCAATTTTCTAACAGAGAAAACATTGAACATTTATCTTTATTCTCGGCCCAAACCGCCCATTTTCCCTTTAAACAACTAACCAACCATTAACCCATGAAGGCGAACCGTCCTCTTCGCCGATTGGATCGATTGACTCTTATTGTCTCCAAACTTCTTTTCTTTTCTTCTTTCTCCACCAGCAAAGTAGTGACGACTGACGACATAATCAAATTAACCAAAGTCATTCGTCTTTTACCCACACGGACATTACAGCGGAATCACCCCACACATTACAAAGACATTCCTACTTTAAAATGAAACTGTTTTTCTTCCTGAAGTGTGCATATGTCCTATCAATGTGACTTTTCTTCCAACTTCGCTTAACCTGTTTTCTCCGCTCTCATCTTCACTATTTGTTTTTTAGAAATTCCTTTCCAGACAAAAAATCAATTTTCTCCGGGTACCCTACCATCACCCACCACTGTTGTTAACTGTCGTTCTGCTACTCTTCAAAGTTGTGTGTAAACTTGTTTGATGTCATTGAAGTTTTTTCCCCTTTGTTTCACTCTCTTCATGGAAAACTACTCTGCTTTATCGCCCTGCTCCTCGATTCCATTCCACACGACCTCCTTCTTCATTTTTTTTTCGCAATTCAGAATTACGTTGCAATCTCCTTCTCTCTATTTCCCTTCATAAACATACATAATAAACCCCCTACGCCATAACTGATGTGCCTTTGTACAGCAAAAGTAGCCGTGTACAAGAACGACAACGACGACGTATCGAAAGAGAGTGAGAAGTGAAAGAGCGCCAGAGAGAGAGATTGAATTTGGACCATTTGAAAAGTTAGACAAGTTCCAAAACCAAAAAAAAACTTCCACTTCAAAAGCCGAAGAACCAGTAGTGGCACGACAGATAGAGCATCTATCCTTCTCTCTCTCTCTCTCTCTCTCTCTCTCCTCGCATTCGCCCTCATTTATACATAATTTTGTTTTTTGGCCAACATGAACACAGCATTTCATTTCATTTAAGTTTGAAGGAACTCCAAGTTTTGTTTACTCTTTTGACTTTCCTTTCACTCCCTCTCGTATTTTTTTCCTCTGGTAGCAGTACTACGCGCACTCTACTTTTTTCATTATTACTTTTTTTCCTTCTACTCTCATCCCTACAATAAAAAAAACTCTCCTGCTCCCGTGCTTCTTCTTTATAAGCCAATCTTCTTGTTCTCTCTTGCAAAACTTTTAGTTGCCTCGTTTCTTGGCTGGCATTGCTCCTTTGCCTTGCCATCATCATCCTATTATTGGCAGCTCTCTCTCTCTCTCTCGTTTCCTCTTGTCTGCCAGCTTGCCGCCCGCTTCTTGCCGTTTGATGTTGGTGTGCTGCTACTGCTGCTGGCTTCCAAATTTTGAAATTGTGCAGATTGCTGTTTTATAATATAAATAAATGTTCTAATGGCACCATAATGGCCCTCGAAATTGCACCACCAGCGAGCGAGCGTAGTTTGCTGTTGCACATAATGTAATGTTAGAAAATAATGCATATGCATGAAGAGTGCACATAAGTACTGCGAAGACGACGACCAAGACAACAACAACACACACGCTGCCACTATCTAAAACTTGCTCTCTTATGATTACCCCAAGAGGATAATGCGGGTTTCTTTGGATGATGATACGATATAAGAAAATGATATGAGAAACATAAAAAAGCATAACATGTTTTTCAAGTGTGGATGTATGTATATATTTCCTGAAAATAAAGATGGCAATAAGAGTGCCGGAGAGAGAGAAGGACACGTAAGTGGCAAGATGAGAAGACGAGATGAAGGAGACACCTCATTTTCTTCCTTGTCGTCTTGTTTCTTTTAGTATACCCCGTTGTGCAATATTACATGTCTATTCTGGGATAATAGCGTCCTGTTATTATAATCGACATCGACGCAACTTTATTGTTTGTTAAATTATTATAGAGGGACGAAGACGACGACGACGATAACAACAACAAGAACAACGACGACGCATGAATTTACTTACTTTTTTGCCTACAGAAATAAAAAGAGGGGGGAGAGAGAGAGTTAGATAATATGATGACGATATGGTGGCGGTGGTGCTGATGGTGGCAGTGGCACAAGTAATGCATCTTTTTCTCTTGTCTTTTTGTAAATTCAAGCGAAAAGACATACGTTGGGCGCTCTCACTCTCCTCGCGACTATCTCTATCTCTTTTGCTTCTTCTAGCATCTACTGCTGCTATTATAATGGAAAATGACTTTGGCCTGGAGCCAAGTGCCTGTCAATTACTTTATGGAGCATAATAATACTAGCACGATGATGATGATCACGATGATGATGATGATCATCATCATCATCGTGCTTAAGTAAAGGATCTGTTGTTGTTGGTGTCTTTTTTCCATCGTTTTCTTTTTCACTTTTTCTGGGAGTTTTCCTCCTCCTCTCTCCGTCGTCTGGTTCTCTTTCTTCTTTTTGTTTTACTGTTTATGTTCCTCGAAAATATCCCATTTATTTTCGCCCATCCATAAATGCAAGCATAATAATGTCATTCTAGTAGACTGGATGCCCATATTATAAAATTTTATTCTCCACACACACACACTCCTTCTCTTTCTCTCTTTGACATAATACTCGACTCCTATTTCCTATCAGCCTCACTCGTTTTTTTTTGTCTTTTATTCGTGCCCATTTTTAATGTAAGGAAAATTTCCTATTTATTCTCATTTTCCACACGGCGATGCCGATGTCGACCCGGCCGGGCCAGAAGAGCAGACGAAGAGGATGTGTGTGTGTACACGTTTTTTTGTATGTCGTGGCAAGTAAGTGTATCAAAGCCATTAAAATGCACAATTTTCTTTCTTTTTTTGTTGTCTTTACCCATCTTAACATCAATTTCTTCGGAAGAAAAAGTAATAAACCTCAATATTCTAACAAAAAAAGGTTATTCCTTTTCAAAATGCAACACAAATGTCAAGCCAAAAAATCCACAGTTACACGTGCAGCAGCAGCCCCACGAAGAAAAAAGTGTCATCGTCATCAACCCCGTAACTAGAGTGCAGCGCAGCAAAAAAAATGAGGATAGTCTGATCAATATTTAGGATCTAGTACTCTCTCATTGTCCTTTTATGACAAGTCAACAAGAATGACGACAAAAGACACGACAGAGAAATATAAAAAAACAAAAGGACAGAAAACTCAGCCAGCCGAACACAATGAATGACGACAACGGTAGGTATTTGCGGTGCTCACATCATACACTACTAACATGTGTGTCGCAGACAGAATCCTTTTTTTTCATTTATTGTCAATCCACTAATCAAATTGTAAAAAGTGAGAGAACAGGCTCATCACTCGTTGTACGGCTGAAGATGACGATAGATGAATGACGCTCTTTTAGGCTATCTATATGCCATGTCAATAAAATTGTTGATCCGGATGGACAAAAACAAAAAGGACAAC
>JAHZNE010000382.1:0-21140 GCA_027744055.1 Callyntrura sp. NNG-2020 | reverse complement strand
TCATTTGTTCCTTCCGGTGAGGATTTGGTGGTGCAAAGAAGGAATGCTAGTAAACGGGTTTGGGGTGATTCGTGAATCTCTAACTTGTCGATCTACAAGTTTATAGATTGAATATATAACAGGATAGGATCTGATAAAGGACCAGTAGACAAATGGTATTAAGTAATACAAAGTAGTTTATTTGGTGGATGCTACCGTTTTGAAATTGAATCCGATTCCTTCTTTATTCTTATTGGTTGTTGCACAAATGTGCATTAAAATTAAGGCATAATTATCTTTAATTGCAAAATAATACATTGAATACATAAAGATGCTAACTGTAATCTGACGAAATGAATTTGTCCATAAAGTTTAAAAATTACGTATATCAAAAACTAAATATATTGTGCATCAAATACAAATTACTTATACTATTTTATACCACAACCTCTGAAAATTGGGGATTCTCACCCAAGACCGACTTTTAAATTTTCTCCTTCCGCTGAAGTAGCTTCACTCAAGACGATTTTTAATTTCAAGGCCACTTTGAAATGTCATTTATACGGCTTCCAGTTGAGTTGACTTTTATATTTTTAGAACAGTCACACTCAGAGCAGTACAACCCAACGCAGTGACAACACAACAAAGTAAACTTCTTTTTTTATTTTATATCCCCGTTTTATATCCTTCTACACATTTACTTAAAGGAAACCGTTACCCAAAATCAGCTTCCTTTTTTTTCTTGAGAAGGCGAAAAGAAAAAGAAAGGGAAAGTGACTGGCTTTTTTCTCTGTTTCCCGGTTTCTCTAATGTTGGTTTTCAGGCTGAGAATTTTTTCTTTGGGGAGCATTTACATTTGCATATCGTAATGCAAGCAGACAAACTGCCTGCGTGCAAGTACAACACACAACTTGCTTATTATTACACACGAAGCAACTTTTGTTAATGGTACCTTCCTCTGACTACTGGTTCCTGTTATTGCTCTTGCTGGAGTGCTGATGAACCTCCGCCTGCCTCTTATAAATGCTGTGCTTTTTCTAAATACACACACTTCTGTTATGCATGCATATTCAATTTAGTATGCAGTAAACCAAGAAGCAACTGAGAGGGGGTCGAATAAAAAAAGTTTCTAGAGTGTGTGTAGCCTGCCTACTAATTCACCTGTTTTATATGTACATACCTAATGCATTTTGCGGTGATGGTGGCGGGGATGACGTGGTGTCGAGCAACACCCACACAATAATTTTGAAAATCCCACCTTTGAAGTCACCCTATCCCTTTGCATACTTTATGCAGTATATTATTGCAACTTTTTAAAGAAGACAGATGTAAACATTAAGTTTCCACATTTCACCCAGGTACACTTACAAAAAAACTTGCAAACCAACTGGCAATATTAGATGCTGACCTGGATATATTAATTTTCTAGGTCAGCATAAGAAATAACGTTAACATTTAGTTATTCCTGGTACTCGGAGAAAATGTGCCTCTTGCACATAATATATACAGCCCAGGATGTTTGATGATGGTAATTGAACTAGTGGTAGTTACTACACCGCCCATTATAAATTTTGCAATAAGTAAAAATAGTAATATAGCCGGTACTGCATAAGTTTTGTTCCATCTAGTGTGGTAGTGGTGGTAATGGTAATGGTAAAAAGGGATGAAAAGTCAAAGTGGCGTTGTCGTTATTCCCCCAAATAATATTATTATGAGTGTGTATATGCTCATACTCTTGCTTTCGCTCTGTTTCTCTTTGCTCTATAAACCGCAACACATTCCATTTCCACAACCATCATCACTGCTCCTCCTTCTCCATATTTTCTTTATCCTTTTTTTCTCTTCTCTCTCTCTCTTTCAGTCTCTCCATAAAAGTTGCACACTGCTTCAGGATGAGATGACGTGGATAATAGCAGAATTGAGAACATCAGAGCAAATATGATCATCATGCGGATTGCGGATGTTGCTCACGATGAAGAGAACGACGACGACGTTGATGATGATGATGATGACAAAGATGAGTACAGAGCAGCAGTAGTTGTATTAGTACCGTCGCCAGTGAGTAGGCTCGAATAAAACTTTCCCAGTTTCTCTGTCTCCCTTCTCTCTCAGAGGAAATTTTATTATAACAATCAAAGTGGAAGAAAAGTTGCAAAGAAAGGATCCAGGGAGAAAGCAGAATTGTGTAATATACTAGCTAGCGGTAAAGTTTTTTGGAAAAAGTGTAAATATATAGTAACTTGTGCCCTTTGACAGCGGAGAAAAAAGGAAAGACGAGAAAAGGGATGAACATATGTTGTAATGCATAACATATAGGTATCGGTAGGCATGTATGCAATAATATAAGTACTTTCCTCTAAGGATGTGTGTTTGGGTGGGTAGGTCATCGTAGTGTGTGCAGTTGTTGGTGCGGGGAAGAAGGATGCAGTATATTTTGCTGTTGAAAGAACTAAAAGGAGACAATGACATCGTCAAAATGACAATGATTCTCTGTCTATGTTGTACTAGTGGTTGGTGTGGTGTGCTTCTACCAAGAATTATTGGATTGAGTTTTTGGAGTTGGTGTGGTAGTGGTGGTGGTGGTGGTGGGTCTAGGTTGCTTATTTGGTTGAGTGAGAGAAAAAAGAAAAGTGATCCACTCATTCATTCTTTCAGATATGTAGAGAGAGAGAGAAAAAAAAGAGAGAAAAAAGCTTCTTTTCTTCTGCTTCTGTACTCCTCTCCTTTTTTAAGCGTAACCAACATTTTGTAGAGATGACAGGAACAGGAAGTCTGCTGGCATTGGTTTGGCAGTAAGAAGAAAAAAGGCTCATTTTGTGTGCGCTCTCTCTCCTTTCTCTCTCTTCCCCACACAAAAGATGAGAGACAAAAGGGTACACCGCGTATAATACAAAGTGTACACTATAGGAGGGAAGTAAGTGAAGCAAAAAGGAAGAAAGACACAAGAGTAATACGTTTTTATGTTGAGCAATAAGTAACTCTCTCTGGTTTGTGACCAAAAATAGTTGTGCCGGATTTTTTTTGGGGATTTTCGCGGGATGGATTACACAGTTCTTGAGAAGACAAGAGAGAAACAAACTATTTTACAAATTACCCTTTGGGAAACATCTCCCTGTGAAAAAATGTGACAACCGATTTAGTTTTGGTGCAGGGGAGAATCCCGAAATTGCACACTATCAAAGCTTTGATTTTCTTGGCTGTTGTTTACAAGTATGTCTGTAATCTGATCTGAGATGAGCAAAAATGAACATCAACATTGCTAATCTTGTGCTAATCTCTAACAAATGTTGAGCTAATGTGGAGTTTCACAATTTTTTTAGGGAAAGGAGGAGAAGAAACCATGATCAGATCATTTACCTAAATAATCGATGTGAACGTTCGGTTTATTTCAGTCGTCTTTAGCTGGGGTATTTTTAAAGACTTTGAGAGCCAAATTTGTCAGTTTCCTCGGCACACACACCGATTTCATTGACTTAAATATGATGAAACTAGGCGAATAACTAGATCTGTGTATAAAGGACGAACGCCATTTTGTACAAGTCTAATTGAACCAAGTGCAGAGGAGCAATTACAATGAGCTATAGTAAATTTGGAAAATGATCCAATTATAAAAATATTTAAAAACGTATTTGACAGCAATCATGGTATTTGAGGAAAGGGCTTTCGTTTTACAACACCGTCGTCACTTTTGAATCAATCACTTATGTAACACCTACTACGTGGAGATGCTATGCAATATGAAAGCTTGGACGGCATTAAACATCAGCTATTGTATTGATAATCTGACGATTCTAACGGTCAGGATATGCATTTGTAAGTAATATGTATGATATGCTTGTGCTACCTACAGATGCAAATCCGTGTCGTTTGATGAAATTGAAAATGGCCCGTTCAAGCGTTCAAAAAGACATATGCATTGCATAACACATTTGATAACATTAGTACGTGTACTAATAACCTTGACAAGTGATAAAAGAGCACTTTTAATTTCCGGAATTTTAGTTTTTTGATACATAATGATCGTAGCAGGCATACCTATAGACGTACTAATAACCTTGACAAGTGATAAAAGAGCACTTTTAATTTCCGGAATTTTAGTTTTTTGATACATAATGATCGTAGCAGGCATACCTATGCACTTTGCATCATCAGCAGAGTCACTATGTATGTATCTTTTCTACACAGCAACATCTGCGTGCACATTCCAGAGTGTGTGCATTGCTGTTAACTGTAGTTTTGTTTTCACAAGAAAGGTTACGGAATCTTGGATGCATCGAGTTGTATAATGGATATACACGAGTAATTTATTTTTCATGCTTGTTATGACTATTTTATACGCATTTATTTTTATAAAGGTAAAAAAGTATATACCTGTTTCCGTCCACACACACACGGCAGCAGCAGCAGCTAATATTCAGAGACCTCGAGTGTGAGGATAGGATAATAATGATACAGAGCAACTCCTTTGTTCTTTCTTCACCTTTATTTACTGTCGGTGTGATGCAACCTAGAAAACGCACGTTGCTGTTTTTAACAAGACAACTTGCTTTAAACTCTTCCTCGCGCGCTCTCCCTCTCTGGCACTCTCGCACACACGTACACACGCTTTTCTCTCTTTCCAAAGCTATTTTTGTTTTTCTTTCTCGTGCAATTCAACAAAGTACAAACACGTTTTCCCTTCCACTGCCAATGGTCCGGAGCACACACGACAAGCAGGTCGGGAGATTCGCCGTGGCTGCTGCTACTGCTTTGTATATTTATATTTATTTTTTAAACAGAACAAATTAAAATTTTCACAATAATTTTTTCCCCATTCGCTACACCCGTCACTCACACTCACAACCTTGTTTTCACTTGACTGATTCCCGGCTATGCATGCACACGCGGTACTCGGGAGTATGCATACAACTAGTCTGACGCTGCGAAAATAATGTAATGACTATTAAGCCCGTCATGCCGGGGCGAACCGCGTGTTTCTGACGATTTTTACACTACCACGCAGCATGTACCCAGATAACATACATTTTCCCCTTTTCTTTGTCGTCGTACCACCAGCAGCAGTGGTAGTTCTATGAGGCAGCATTCAATAACCATAAATTCCCTTCAGGTTCACTCTCCAAAAAAAGAAACAAACGAAAAAAGTCACTATTTTCTTAAAAGATACTCTTTTTTCAATGAAAATACCTCGACTTATTTGTTTTTCTAAGCAAAAGTGTATTATAGCAGCACTCGAAAATACACTCTTGTACCCGAATCCAATCTAATAATCTACTTCATTCTTCCGTTTTTTTCTCCTGTCTGGTTTGTACACCAAAATGAGTCTGGCGTTTACTCATGATCTTATCCCTTTAAATGGGACAAGTAGATAAAAAAGAGTGAAACACGACAGGAAACAAATTCAGTTTTCATTCATTTCACCTTCTTCTCACTCAACTCGGTCCGTACCACAATCCGTCTCCGTCGTCTACTGCCATTAGTTCCCTTGTCTTTCTTCTGTTATCTTTCTCCCCACTTGCAAAAAAACTTCCCCATTAAAATATTGTCATTTCCCCCCTTGCATCTCTGATAGTGTAAATGCTCTGTACTAATTATTTCAGTGACAACTACCACAAGTACAATCTACGCAATTGCCACAAACGTACACAACACACATGTACACTCACATTTTGTCCCCTCACCTTTTTAGGTCCAAAATAAAGAAAACAAAGGAAACTCAAAGAACAGGCGAGCACGACAAAAAAGTGTTATAAACCAACTTTCCTACTCTGCCCCTCTCTTCAGTCAAGTACAAATAAACTGTACGTCTCTCGCTCTTTCCGAGCAGTCAAAAATGCTCCTTGAGAGCGATATCAAGAAAGAAGAATGAAGTGAAGAATGCTACACTCCGAGTGAGTAATGTGCTGTAGCCAGTAGTTGTATCGTTGTAGTACATCCACAACAAGGTAATGACGATGATAATAATAATATTACTGTCACACAATCACCACCACACACCACACACACTTTTTATGTGGTGAAAAAACATACTATCCCTTGTATCAAATGGAACAACAGCAGCAGCAACACTGCAGCCACCGTTTTTTTTTGTTTCAG
Organism: Callyntrura sp. NNG-2020; assembly: GCA_027744055.1. Classification (NCBI taxonomy): domain Eukaryota; kingdom Metazoa; phylum Arthropoda; class Collembola; order Entomobryomorpha; family Paronellidae; genus Callyntrura; species Callyntrura sp. NNG-2020. Next base: position 15,068 of record JAHZNE010000382.1, on the reverse strand, counting down.
ACACTGACTCACAAACTCTGGTGCGAGTGGAGTGAAGAAGAGCAGCGAGAAGATTGGGAATGAACCACCGCTGAGGTATATAGATATATATGTACGTTTTTGATGTGTGTGAACGTATATTTGCTTAAGCTTTAGCCTGTTTGTTTGTCCTTCTCTCGTGATGGCTCTTTTAGGTTTGCGTACTCTTTGGCTTTTTATTATTACACACGTAGATGAGAGAATTCTCTCAATTTGTAAGAAACGGTAAGGGGGGAGAGAGAGAAGGGAAAAAAATTCCTGAGAGTCAACTTGGATTTATGAGCTTGTGTGTTTGCGTGTCTCTGTCTGCTGTGCAGCGCTGCAGTCACTTGTGACAAGACACAAGAGCAATATGTTCACCACTTTTTTAAGTGAGAGACAGAGAGATGCTCGGCAGAGAGATCAACAATTCAATAGGCTAAATAGTGCGGTAATCATAATGCCACCATATTGTCATTCGTGGCAGCAGCGACATGAATAGGAGCAAGATCATCATCCACACGAAACATCACTCAACACAACGACAACCGGAGCTGTGTGCTGCACAGAGAGAGAAGAAAAAAAGAGCGACATGCTCAACAACAGAGTACGTAAGTAATGATGGCAGTAGCACTATCATTAGAAAAAGAAGCAACAGTCAACGCTGTGTGCTGCTGGTTGTTGGGTAATAATTTTGTATTTAGTCCGCAGCAGCAGCAGAACGAATAGCAGCGCGCCGCATTATCAAATCATGTTGTCATTTTGTGCAATTTCTGTCGCTCTTCGGATGATAACGACGACGGCAATGGGAGAAGGATGCTACTGACGACGACGAGGAGGATGATGATGATGCCTTTGATATTGAAAACAGAAGTCACAACACAAAAACGTTGGCAGGGGATTGACGATGGGAATGATTATATCCGTTTAGTAGTTTCTCTCTCTCTCTCTCTTCGGCTGTACTTTTTCAACCGGGTCCTTTTTATTAATATGTTGTGTTAATTCCTCTCCGTGTGTGTCTCTCTCTCCTGTACGCTGTTTTAGTAAAGTATAAAAAGTCATGTAATATAGGGTCGTTGACGACGAGTAAAACCACAGCAGCCGCGGGAACAGATGAAAAACATTTATTTGTTATTTTTTGTTCATTTGAACGAAAAAAACATGAGCTTGTGCTTAATGAACAAGATGGTCCACACAGAGAGCGAGCGAAAATAGCACACACACATACACAAACGACAGAGAGAGAAAGAGTATACGCAGCTATTTCTCGGTTAATAACAATAAAAAGGTCAAAAATAAAACAAAACCGTGCATGAATGTTGTAGTCGTTGTAATAAGCTCAGAGGAATAATACCAGCAGTCGCAACAACGGCGGAGGGAGAGAGAGACAGGGAGCTTGAGTAATCCAATAACGTCCAAATCTTCATTTAATTATCTGAGCGTACACAGAGCGAGAGAAGCGATTCAAGTAGAAACTCTCTTCGTGCGATACAGGCAAAAGTGTTCTCGCTCTCTCTCTCTCTTTCTGTTTCAGGTCTCCACGTTGTAGTACTTTTTTTTCTTTTTTCTCTCTTCGTTTTTTCTCACTCCGCTTAACAACTGTGCAGTCCAGTTGATTCCAGTTCACTAGAATTGCTGGTAGTTTGTTTGTTACATTTACTTACATGATTATTATGTTAGAATGTTATAAGAAGACGTGCGTGTTTCGTCATCTGAGTCTCCTGTCTGTTTCCAACACAACAGTAGTGCTGTTTTGTTTCGGGGGTACGGGGAAGGGCAAACGGAAGATGATGACTTTTTGTCATGAAATCCCTCTGCTACTCCCAGACGCAGTCTATTTTATACCGCACACACGTTACACCCCGCCACACTTTTTTTTTCTCTGTCTCGGACTCCCGCTCGTCTTTCACGTCTTGTTCTCTTCACCAAATCTTCAGAAAGAATGAGTTGCCTCGTATTCTTCTTCTCCGTTTTCAAGTACTCTGGTACTCGTGCTTCGCTGCCCTGACTTGACTCCCTGAATGGTTCTGACAAACTTGTTGTGTTTTTTGAGATGGGTCTCTTGTTTCCCGAAAAAAACACGAAGAAACGAGAAATCCAGAGCAGGAAGAAAAACGAGTGGTGCTCTTGGTAGAGCTGTTGTGTGTGTTTGTTGTTGTTTCTCTCTCGTTCTACTATTACCTACTTCTCCTTTCTCTGAAAGAGCAAAGCTTTAAGTTTTCCAGTTTTCCCTTTAGGGCTCTTGACCTTGTGCTTTGATTAAACGAATGTTGCTCTCGCTCACTCACTTTTTCCTTATGTCAGCCTCTCGTGAGTTTTTTTTTATGTTTTTGTAATTCCGGTACTTAACTCTCGTCTCCTCCCTCACGTTTACTCGGGCACTTTCTTCTTGAAGAGACGTGCAGTTTAAATGCTTGTTACCGCATAAATAAACAACGCTTCGTCGGGAGCAGGTGCTATTGCGAATGTTGTAAGTTGTAGTAGTACAGTAGTCAGTTGCAGGAATGGTCCACCCGGGCCACGTTTTTGTCTTTGATTGTGTATACCGTCTACTCGACAATGGGTAAAGTTAATTAAAGTAAAGTCAGTTTATTTATTACAATTATCATAAGAATGACGATGATGACGACGACGACGTTTCTATTGTCTGTGTTATTATTGTCAGTAGGCTTAATCCACACAAATACACACACAGTTACCCGACAATAATGTAATAATGTTCCACACACACATATGTTTCAAATGCCATACATAACTGAATGTGTCCAACTCTATTATTATATTTTCTATTTTTCCTCCCTTGACTGCTCCAATAATCGTCAATATAGTGTTTTCGCTTGGTTGCTGCCGTTCTCCTCTTGTGTAGATGGGAGAAGAGCACACAAGAACAACCGCGTTACTCCTGTTCCAAAATGTAGCAACAACAACGGCCACAACAACGACTTCTACTCCACACCAACTCCAGTTTACAACTAAACACACAAAACATTCAGTCAGCCAGTTCAACTTCCAGTGTGTTGCGCCTCTCTCACTCTCTCTCGCTCTCTCACTCTCTCCCTTTTCTACTACTGTTGTTGCACGGAACACAACCATTCACCATCAAAATGTTTCACAAGGAAAAAACTCACTCACTCAAGCCACTCAAGCAAGTAGCAGCAAAAGCACACTGCTTTTTTCTCCTCTCTCGCTTGCCATAAGCGGACTTGTATCTCCTCTCTGCCACTATTACTTCTCCCTCAAAAAAGCTGTGGTGTGTGCAGCGTGTGGTGTTCTATTCCTTCTCAATTCCTTGTCTTTCCTCCCTTTCTTTTCTTCCTTACCAACTTTACTCCTTCCTTCCCGTTTCATTGCCTCTCAGCATGGCTAGCAATACGGCTTTGAGTTGCACACTGACTGTGAGATAGAGAGCTCACCGTCGGCCAACAACCAGGAGGATAGATAGAGGATCAAGTACATTGAGAGAGAGAGAGCTTGTCGTTTTGCTTGAAACTCTGGCAGCAACAGCAGCGGTGGTGATGATGGTGGTACACAATGCAATAATAGGGGTTTCCTTCCACCAAACCAAGCTAGCACCAGCCTTGGGCTTTTATGACGATGATACTGGCAGCTTTACTAACAGTTTCGTTGTACGTACACAACGCATACATACCTACAATAATAATAATGTTATGTGGATGTGTGTGCATTATCCTTCATAATGTTACATTGCATTGGACATTGCACATGGTTGACGTGATAGTGGTGGTGGCGGCGGCACGGTGGTGAGGAGAGAATGGAGACACAACAACGCGCACAAACGATCCCCCTTTCTACCTCGACTTTTTAGCGGAGAGGATGTGCACACGGTGTGTGTTTCTAGGTGCGTTTAAAGCCGTCCAAAAATCAAAAACGAAAGTGTGCCTTGCATAATATAGAAGCGGGTACAACGTGAGAAAGTGAATGGGGGAAAATAAAGAAAAAGTCGGTGGCAATATTTTTGGGGTACTCCATGGACTCCGTAATGTAATATGCAGAGGGAAAGAGAAAGGGAGAGAGAGATAGTGCAGTAGTGAAGCAGCGTGTAGCATTATAAAAAGGGAAACGAATGCTGCGTGTAATATCATGAAGGATATTTGGGCTAATGTGATGTTTTGTAAGAGAAAAAGGCGAAAGTTGGAAAAATGGGTAATATTTTATTTTTGGAAAGAATGACAATGATGTTGTTGCGCTGGTATGTACGTGGGAGTGCATGTGTGGTGTCCACTGGAATTTCTGGACCTAAATTTCTGTGTTGTTGTTGTTGTTATTGGAAAAGTCAGCTGGTAGGCCAAGTAGTGGAGTCTGCAGAAAACAAGAAATGCACACGGTGGAGCAAGTGGAGAAAGTTTAAGGGAACATGAAGACTTCATTTGTTTTTTTTGGGTTGTTGTTGTTTTGTGTTTTCTTTATTCTTGCACTAGAAAACGTCCCAGTGAAAGTATTGTGTAGGTACTAAATGCTGTTGTTGATGATGACATCCAAAAGAAAGAGTGGAATATTCAATGAAATATGAAAGGCAGAAGAATAGAGAATTTTTCTTAAATAAGTGTGACTCTCCATATGGTCGGCGACGTTCCATTTTCCAGTGGGACGTGGATAGAAAAGAAAAAATAAAATGTGACAAAAAATTGTTGTTATTTTTCCCATTTGTTCTTCTCTCTCTCCCCCTCTCTCTCTCTCTCTCTCTCTCTCTCTGTCTCAATTCCTTCTTCGTTCATTGTTAGCAGGTTGGTCCCTGAAGACACGGAATATAAGGGATTGCTGCATCTTCTATCTTGAAAGAATGAAAAAGGTGCGCACGACTGAGGAAAGACCTAGTTTAGAGAGAGAGAGGTTTTCTTTTTCATACACAAGAGGAATAAAAGAAAAAAGTTACTTTCTTAACTTTCTTTTTTCTTCCATTCTACCGCTTTCTTTTAGTTCGTTATTTCTAGAAGACCCTGAAACAACACCAATTGTACAGACAGCGTGAGAGAGAGAGACAACGACAAAGCAAAAACAAGGACAGCTCAGTAAAAAATACAAAAAAAAACAACCAAGTAAAGGCAGCTCCTGAAAGACTATTAGTTTTTCTTTCAGGATTCTGTGTCGCGATCTGTCTCGTTATTCTTATTCGACGCTTCTGTTTTATTGTGTCGGCGTTTCATATTCCAGCACTGCGCTCACTATAACTGTATTCTCCACGCAACCGTTAGTTATAGCATCAGTTTTGAACTTGCATTTGTCACACAGGTTTAATACATTCTTCCATTTAAACTTATACGTGTGGGGAAACGATCTGTAACAAACCTCCCTTTCATTTAAGATTCACCCAGATAGCAATATCAGGAACAATAACCACAGGAGCAGTGCACATGCTGAAAATCGTCAGCAGAAAACGAGCCTAATAGAAAAGCTTTAAAAACGGAGAGATAATCCACTCAAGAAGCAAGCCAGACACGGGAAAACCGAGAGAGAGAGAGAAAAAAAACAAGTGGAGTGGAGACTGGAGTGCGGTGGTAGAAGGCTCCAGAGCTTATAACTGTAAAGCAGCAGTCCCATTTGTTCAAGTTGTTTCTGTTTCAAAACGAGAGAGAGAGAGAGGAAAAGGCGAGTAGATAGTGCGAGAACAGACAGCACCTTTCAAGTAAAAAATCTGATGGGTGTGTGCTTTGAATGCTGAAGATTAGCTATCTCTGGCTGAATACATTTTTTTCGAGTGTAAAAATCAAGTTTTTCTATTTATCATGTTGATGGTACTGGCAAGAGGGATGTTTTGAAGAGAAAAAAAAAACTTTTGAAAAAATACTATTTATTTTGTTCATGGTGCACAGCCCAGAGTTAACTTTTATAAAAGTAAATATACAAAAACAGAAACAGGGAGAGTTTTCTCAGGGAAAAACAAGTTAGTTCGGTAGTTTAGTGAGAGAGAGAGAGAGCGGAAAGAGTGAAGGAGAGTTAAAGTCAGCAAGTTTTTTTCTCGGGCAATTTTGTTAATTGCAAAATGCTTTTTGCTTGGGTGGTGTGTAGTAATAGTGGAACATGTTTCTGCGAGTATCAGATTGATAACCCATGAGGCATGATGATGAGATGACGGTATAAAAGCTGGTCTGTTGACGAGTCTGCCCCAACCAACTAACCAGCAAGAGAGCGAGAGTGTAATTTCCCTTATCAGTCGGTAGACTATAACATTGTGTGTGTGTGTGTGAGAGAGAGAGAGTACGAAAGAGCGAGATAGTTAAAGAGAAGAAGCAGAAACACATGTAAAAACGGAGTAATGGTCCATGGAGCTTATTTTTTGGAGGAGTCAAATAAAATGCGTCTCCCGGCACCAGTCCCACTATTTATCTCAAGGGTTTACACCACTATCGTTCTTCTTCTCACTCTGACTCCTCTCTCCTGGCCTGGTGAAAATCTCTCTTTCTTTCGCTCCGTTTTAGTGTAGTCAAGGGCTATCACGGCGAAGGTGGAAGAGCGTGTGCAGAGATTAAACTGTTGTGTGTGTTTTCTCTTTTTACGAGTAATGGGAAATCTGGGAGACGTTTGTTTTTCGAGTGCTAATTACTCCGCCATGCATATACTATACACATAGGTAGTACGTGTGTCTGTGTACTGTGTACTCATTTCCCCGCTCCAAAGGTAAATACTACTTGTGTGCCGTGTAGCACAATAAGCCACTTCAGAAACACGCCGTAAAATTTCCGAATTTTAACCCCGTTAAAAAATTATTCCCGGAAGGTCTCCACTACGTTAAAACAATCTCCACCAGAGTTTTGAGACACTTTCCCTGTTTAGTGTAATACGGTCTTGTTTGTTACCTCACAAACTACCTGAGTTTGCTAACACCGTTTCCAGCAGCTTCATTTACACTTTGATGATGACGATGATACAAGTGTACAATATAGTTTGGGTGTTGTGAACAAATACAAGAGTGCAGAAAGAAAGAGGAAGAGAGTGAGAGAGCGAGAGAAATACCAAAAAGTACCCAAAAAACGCAGGTGTCCTCTCATTTTCTTTCTCTGCTACGAACGTACTCTTGAAAAGTTTGTATGACTTTTCTCTGTTCTTCAAAATCCGTTGTATCATTTATATACAAAGGAAGTGTGAGAAGTACAGAGATGAGATTTAATTTCGTAGAAAGCAGCAGCTCAAAACTCCTGCAGAGGCAGACCATATACCTAGTATCAGTATCCTGAGAAGGGGAACAGATAGAAACGCACATATACACACGTATGCACGTCCCTGGTAGTAGTACCCATCTCAAATATGATCTTGGCGGATGCTCATGCCTCTTAATTACCTTTTTTACGCTACACCGCTCGTCACCCTTACGCTCACATGGGTTTCAAGCTTTTACCAGACTCAATAGCCATATAAGCTTATATATAGATTTTTTGTTATTTTAGTATACTTTCCACAGCCGGAAAAATCTTTTTTTCCCTCGTTTTAAGTGTGCAGTATAATTTCTCCTTTTACTTTTTTTACTTCTTCCTCTTGGGTGATAATCCACTCTGGAAAGTTCTGAAAATGTGACAATAATTTTTTAAAGCTCCAAATGTACCTCATGACCCTTCATCCTCCCACGTTTGCTCTGTTTTCCTTCTAACACGGCTTATCATTCTGGTAATCGTCCTTTACAACCCGAGAGAACATCCTCGTCGTCCTTCTCCCTCTCGTCACAATAAATACAGCAATGTTTAGACGAAATGACAAGAAATAAAGGGGAATGGGCTTTGATAACGACTCCTTATTATTATCATCCCAGCAGAGAGGAGATTGCCATTGTCATCATTTCATAGAGGCACATATGCACATACCCGTGTTACCACACGTACATGGAATAGTATACACCATTTATGTATTAGGTGCCTGATACGAAAAAAGAAGCATTTATATTGAAATTGCCTACGTTTTCGTATCTCTCTCTACCTTATAATTCTTGCATGTCATATAATATGTCGTTTCATATACTACTTAACTTTAAATCCTTTTCCCTCCTTTTCTTCTCTCTCTCTCTCTCTCTCTCTTGCATCTCTCCTTCCCTCAAGACTCTCTCCTCCACGCTCAGTAGTAGTAGCAGCAGCAGCAGCAGCGCGAGGACAAGGAACAACGACCACGGTAGTACCCCATAAGATTGGATAATGTCTGGCAATTACTATTGTTGTGATATGGCAATCCATGCTGTTGTTCCGGATGATCACAACGATGATAATGACGATCATTCATTCTCTTATATCCTTTTACGCTGATATAACTCTCTGTCGATATCATATCCAAGAGCACTTTATACAAACTCGACCAACCAGCCCCGTTATTCAAATTGTCCCTGAAACCCACCAAAGAATCGCAGCAAACCAAAACCACATGAAAGAATCCCTGAACAAGAACAGAGATTCAGTTATCGTTTCTTCTCGTCATCGCTATACCCTTTTGCCTCTGTGGCACGAGACCCCTATCTACCACGACGTACAATCTTTGTTCTACACTGCCTCCGGCAGTTTTTACTATTTTCTCCCAAAACACTCCTATATTTCTACCCGATTCACCCAGCAATGGACCTACACGCACAAAACGCATTTCACCAAGGCAAAGTAAAGTAGCCCGGGTCTTGTTTTCTTTCTCGCTCTATGCAAACACACAAGCTCGCAAAGAGTCAGAGTGTTATCGGGAAAGCGTAAAATACTCGTCACTCTTCTTCTTGTCCATCTTTATGCTCTTCACCGCACATGCAGCAAGAAATCTCTGGTATTACAAAACGTGGTGGGAAATAATATCTTGTCTCTCTCTCTCTCTCTCTCTCTCTCTCCGGTTATTTCCTAAATACAACCCCATTTGCATATACGGACGTCTTTGTACTAATATGCATGTTATGTTCGTTCCTTGCTATAAAATGGTTGACGATGATCACGACAACGATGATGAGTAGTGTAGTGGCCCAGGAGTCGTTAAATACGAAGGAAGTTATCATGTAGCTGTGTACCTATCAACTTACCAACCAAAACGCTAAAGAAAATGAACGTACTTATGATTTCTTATCATCNCGTAAAATACGAAGGAAGTTATCATGTAGCTGTGTACCTATCATCTTACCAACCAACACGCTAAAGAAAATGAACGTACTTATGATTTCTTATCATCACTTTATGTCAAGCCAAGCATGAGCGTAATAACCTCATGTCGTGTGTGCGGTGGCTGGGTATATAACCAACCCGCGCAGCGTGTGTGTGTGTCTATTTCTACAGATTGGTATATACAGCATATTCCGCCGACATCCACAAAACTAACAGAGAACCTTGTATTCATATTTTATACCAACTTACCCATTACAACAACAAAAACTGCGGGAACTACTTAAGTTACCATTTTTTCAACCCCTGCGCGCCTATTTGCCAGAGTTGCATAGATATACATATACACACATGCACACAGTTATTTTCTTGATCATCATAACTTTCCCGGTTGCTGCTTTCTCTTTTTTCTTTCTTGAACACAGTAACTTTTATATCCCTGCATCATCACTTATACCGTCGGGGATATCAGAGTTGCAGCAACATTATGCATATTACCTATTATTATTATTACGGCCGCTGCTCCATATACAAAACTGGTGCCCCATTCCAAAAAGATTCTGGGGTTTGTGTTTTAGCCAGAAAAGGAGAAAAAATGTAAAAGAAAGCAAATTTTCCCTTTCCTTTCTTCATCTACTTGATAATTTTTTTTGTGGTTTTTCCATCTTCCACTGTGTGGTAATTTGGTAGCTGCTTCTGCTAGTACCAGTGTACTACTGCACCGCTGCTGCTCTCCCTGATGAAGAAGCTGGGTGAGTATTTTAACGACGACCCAAAAAACCCCCGCAAGTACGTAAATGTAAAGACAAGTTTTGGGGAAAAAGTACAGAGTTGAAGGAGACGCAGCAGTGGTTGTGATGGTGGAACCATTTCTATTATTATAATGATGATCACGATGATCATAATGATGATGATAGTGATATGTACGGTAATAAATATACATATTTTTCGTTGTACTCTCCGTTTTCCTTCTTCTGTGTGGAGTCATCATCCTCATGATCTTTTTCTTCTTTTTTTCTTTCTCTCTCTCTCTCTCTCTCTCTTGCGAGGATTTTTGATATAAAGATTTTACGTGCGGTGCAATAGCTGTAATAATTCAGAAGAAGAAAAGACACAGAGAGCGAGAGAGAGAGAGTGAACCCAGTTACGCAGAGAGTAGAGCAGCGAATAAGAAAAAAGTTATTCTTTTTTCCAGTGCATCTTTTTTCCTATCCGGACAACTTCAACATCTTCCAGCAACGGCGGCACCAGATGCAAGTAAAGAGGTATCTGGTGGTGGCGGTGGCGGTAGTATACGCGGCAGGAATGAAATGATAATAGTAATAAATGATATTTTTCTAGCTAAGCAAACATACATACTCATACGTACATATTATTTATATTTTTCATTCTTTCTTCAGTTTGCAGAAAACTGGTACACACTAGTACACAGGACACACATACACACGCAGGGAGTAGTAGTTTTAGAAAGATCGAGAGTTGTCTTACGTACTTACATATAAGAAGAAACTTACACAATCCAGTGTCGGAGCGGTGGAATCCTGCAGAAAAAGAGACAATGATACATAACTAAACTAACAAGAGTACGAGAGAGAGAGAGAAAAAGAAAAGAAAAAGGATCATAAAAATGTACACACATCTTGTTAGTTTCTCGGTCTGTTGTTCTGTGTAATATTCTCTGGTTGATATGATATGTATCTCGACCGATATATTTATATCTCGCTCTGTCATTTCTTCTATTTCCCCATTATTATTACCGTTATTACAGTTATTATTATTATCAAAGTAGCAGCGGTGGTGGCATCATTACTACATATTGCCTGTGTGTGTGTGTGTGTACGTTGCACGACTGTGTTGTATTGCGAAATCTGGTTAATGTACACGAATACATGGTAATGTGGGTAGATACATTTAATATGGGGTAGGGTGGTTTACTATAAAGTGACTTGTAACGGTGTGTGGTATGGTGGTGCTGTTGGTTGGGTAATAGATATAAATTATGTTATGGGCTATTTTATGTGATGGTAGTAATGGCGGTGGGTGCTGTAGAGAAGATATCATGGAAGAATGAACATGGAGCGAGAGAGAGAGAGAGAGAAAGCCAGTGTGATATGTGTACTATGTGTGATAGGAGGTGGATTCAAGGGAAAATGGAAATGAAACGAAAGGGGTTGTCGTTTGTCGTATGATTTTGATGATGATGATGACATCTCGAAATATTTCTATTGTGTTTGTTGCTGTGCGTTGTCTTTTTCCTCAATGTTTTGTAATATCTGAATGCTGAGAATGTGCCCATGCCCATGTATGTGTTCAAAAGGGTGGGGGATAATATGAGTATAAGTATATTTCATATGCCATTTCATCTCTGCTCATTTTGGATGTGGAGAGTGTATGTGGGCAGAATGAGGAGAAGGGGTAATAGCATGTAGATATAGTAATTTCTGTGGCCAAATCAAAAAACATTTCCGAGAAAATATATAAAATCCTCAATTTTTCCGGAGTAATTGTGTCGTCTGTGTGTGCATAGCATACCTACAATCTGTATCGCAATCATTTGTTCAGCAGCACAGCTTGTCTTCCTTTTAAGAGTAGATGCTAGTTTGAGCAAAAAGTCAAGTCGTATATACATATATATAAATATACATATATTGTCTGTTACTATTGTGGTAACAAGATGATAATAATAAAGGCGAGGAATTCATAAAAGTGGCAAGAAACAGCTTCACGGAAAGTAAAAAATCATGTTCGGCATTGATCATCTTGCCGCCACTGCAGCCGCCTTTATATTAACAGAGAAGCCAACAATAGCGGGGGAAATCAAAGAAAGAAAATGAACTGAGAGCGTAGAATAATATGAATCTAGGGAGCCGTTCACTAGATTCGTCGCTTGAGCCCCGCGCTTAAGTAAAAAAAGATACGACGAGTAGTCAGTCTCATTCCTTCTTCCTCTTATTTTCTCCTCTTCTGCTCTTGAACAACCTCATTATGATTTCTTGATGGGGAAAATGTCACATCACCATTCACCAACCTCATCATCATCCTTCTTCTCATCACCACTTTACAAAGCTTTGTCACTGGTGGTGATGATGATGATGATGATGATGGCGGAGCACTATCCGTTTTCACTGCTGCCGTCAAAGTTCTCGTTGTCGCCATTACATCACTGCTCATCTTTTCTCCCTTCGTCTTTCCTCCTATTTGCACAATTACGGACTACAATCCATTCCATATCATTTTCGGTGTAGATGGTAAATTGTCTTTTACTCGTGCAACACCCTACTCCCTGCTTACACAACCCCTTCACGCCTGATATCAAAGGCGCCCTTACTTTCTTCCTATTTTTAGAAAAAGAAGAATACATTTCCTCTTGAGATCGTAAGAAGCCAAACGAAGGGGATAACCATAAACATGGGACACGACTAGCAGAAAAAGTGAGTATATTTACGACACGGAAAAAAGATACGAGTGAGGAGCAGTTTAAAGAGTTACGACTTTGAGAGATAGTGTGCTAGTGTAAAGCATCAAAAAGTAGCGACAAGAGTAAAAGCTTCTATTTTGCTTCCATTTCTACTTCATTGCCATCATCATCATCACCGCCAACAACGTTTGGGATGGCAAACTGGATGCTTTGGCCGTTTTTCTTGGTTTTCTTTGTTCTCTTCTTCCTCCTCCTCCTCCTGTTAATAGCCATACGTGTGGTGGTGTACTTTGTTGATGGTGATGAACCAGATGATGATTATGTTTGGTCGTAATGTGACGGTCATGTGGTATACTGCTCTTTTGCTAAAATACCTCAATAATCTCTCAAGAGTTTTTTCCAACCGACAGAGACAAGCCAACAGGCTCCAGAAAAGAGTCTTTTCTGTGAAACAAGCCAATGTTGTGTGTTGCTGGGAGTTCTGGTGGTTTTAAACCAGAGAGGATCCTCTGTAAAATACGCTGTGTAATAATGATAACGATGAGCGTCATCACGACAAGTACAAGAAAAGGGGTAAACACTAAAAATTATTATTTTAAGTTTTTCGCCAGCAGACAGGCTCGTGCTTCTTTGGTGGTGGGGCTGGGCACATGTTGGCACACTTGGAGATTTTAAAGCAGCCAGGGAAGGAGGGGACGAGGAAACAAAAAAAGAAGGAAGTGAAATCGGAGGAAATTTGAGCTTCTCAAATTCCACTTTTGTGTACTTCTTCTCATCATTATCATCGTGATCGTACCGTAACGACTTCTTAAACTCTCTTCAAAATCGAGAGAAAGAGTGTCTACCTATCAACCTCGATTTTAGTAGCAATAATAGAAGCAGCAACAGTAGTAGAAGTAGTGGTGGTGTGGTTATTATATATTATAGTAAGCGGCAAATAAAAAGACATTAGTCATAAGCGAAATAATATTGTTTGGTTTTGTCTGTTCTCTCTCTCTCTCTCTCTCTCTCTGTCTCCCTCCCCGCCTGTTTTCTTGTTATTTGCCATATTTGTGGGAGAGTGGAGAATATTTTGTGTGAGTTGTGATGCTTTAAAATGAAATATTATTATGGAGAGTCAAGTGAGAGTGAGTGGGCTTTTTGAACAAGTTTTCCTTTTTGCCTTCTCTCCATTCTCTGCGCAAAATTGTGAAGTGAGTATGGATAAATGTACTCGAAATATAACATAATCGCTCTTGATGGTCGTCATCGTCATCATTGTTGGGCCAGTAAGTAAGTAAGTAGTAGTAGTAAATGGGAATGATCTAAAAACAAACTAAAACTAGTCAAGTGGATATTATTACGGAGGATGACGACGACGACGAGGAGAAGATATATCTATATTTTGTTGAGACGACATGTGGAACTTTTCAAGTTGAAGAAACTTTTCGTTCTCTCTCTCTCTCTCTATGCGTTCTTTCTGGTGCTTTGCTCTCTACTATTTGGGAAGATGAGAGAGTGAATAAGAGTCAATTGAATGGAGAGTGGAAAGTAAAGGAGGAGGCAAAAGCAGTCCAAACAACAGCACCACCAGTAAGACGAAGAAGAAGATAAATGCATTTGATGCACTTAAAGTTTATTATTTGAAATCCCAAGTGGACTCCTGTTGTTTCATGAGCCTACTCACTCCTAAACGAAAACATCGTCATGATCATCATTATCATCATCATCGTTCGTCGTCGTCATGATCATCATTATCATCATCATCGTTCGTCGTCGTCATTCTCCCTCCCGCATCCCCCAACACAGCTCAAGATGTCCAGTCAAAAGTAAGGCAAGAGAACGTAATAGAGAAATATGTGTGTTAGCTATGGTGTTTGCGGATCCTTCCAAGCCATCATACGGTTCACCCTCTGTGATGGATAGCTTTCATCGTCATTGGACACAATCCCTCTACACACAAGCACACACTCCCTGCTCTCTCTCTCTCTCTCGCACATAGAGACAGCTTCTTGGGAAATACATTTTCATTTTGGAACAATGTATTTCATAGGTTTCTAGTCAAAACAAGTGGATTCTCTGGATGAAAAAGTGGATGCATCTTTCAAAGTCACAAAAAATAAGTGCGTATAGTAGGTATAGTCGCCTTGTTACTGCGGCAACATACCCGGGAAACGTTTTTTCATACCCTCCCTTGTTTTTCTCCACACAAACTACTCCTCGTAATGTCCTCCTTCCTTCCTCCTTCCCTCCCTGGATTCATTCATTTTTTCCGTCTTTTTGCCACCACCACCGCTCTACCGTTTGGAAAATGGATGATAAAATGCTACAGCAGCAGTGCCTAACCTATCGTTTTTGTTGTGTATGCTGGCGGCTTGCTAATAGCAAGTCAATTTTCCAAGTTGAAACATGTCAAAAAATTTGACAGGTTCGATCATCTCGTTTATTACGCTGAAAAATGTATAATGCTGCAAAGGAGGCAGCTAAGACAAGTGGAAGGAAAAGAGAGTGGCTTAAGGCTTTGCCTTGATACTTGGCGATTACGCAAGTAGAGTGAGAGAAAAAAAATGAATGAGCTTATTTTCCCCTTTAGTACATCAAGTGTATGT
>JAHZNE010000381.1:0-14098 GCA_027744055.1 Callyntrura sp. NNG-2020 | reverse complement strand
TCAACCATGCCACAATAAAGGTAAAAATCAAAAACAACGTGAGAAATAGAAGTATTATACAGTCAAATCTGCCACATCAGTCACAATCAGTAAATGTAGTGGCGTGCTCTCTTCTGTTCGCCCCAAACCACTCCCGGCTAATCGCCACAAACGTAGGTTTAATTGGTACACATCAACACATCACATCTACTGATTTTTATGTATAAACTGCTACATAAAATGGAAGTATTGTGCGTGTACATGCTAGTGCTGCGCATCAGACGATATCAACCGCCAAAGTAAATAAACCTAGAGAGCTACTACGCAAGTGACGAAGCTGCTCACTCACTCTTTCACACGTTGTCTCATTTTGTCCTACTATTTTACACGTTTTCAAAGAAGGAAGCTTTAAGAACAAACCGTATCCTCCCTGAACTGCATCGATCAACTTGTCAAATTATATATCTTCATTTATTTCTTTCTGCGTAAGCAGGCCTTGTGCAGTCATCCAAATTTTCTATGCCCACACAACGAAACTTGTTACTACTTACAGTGAACAGATACAGTTCCCTTCGTTAAAATGTTAAAGGTAACATTGTTGGACGTAGCAATCTTCTTGCTATTGCAAAGTTGCAATTTCCTACAAAAATATATTCTCCCACGAAAAAAGGCTTCAGCGACAAATGTCACAACAATGACTAATGGCGGTAGTAAACTTTAATGTAGTCAGAGTCAAATGAAGAAAGACTAGGTTGGTATGTTGAAATCGCTTATAGAATAAAAAATAAAAAGCAGAAAATGACAATGGTGGCCTAGCGGCTTCACATTTAAAAAACTAACTTTCGTTGTTAGATTCGAGGTTAGATTCGTTGATACGATCCAAAGTAGATTTATAACATATTACACACAACCTTCTGAACATACAATGTTTTGAGAAATTGGGTTTAAAATTACTAGCAAAAGTTTTAAAGATATCAGTAATGAGTTTCCGCAACAAAATATTTAAAATAATATTTAAAAATATTAGGCATTTCTTGAACGGCACACAGATGGACGGAAATCACGATTTCAGTAAGTGGCTTTACCACTTAATAATAAATTAATATTTTGTAGATGTGCAATTTTTTTCATTGCGGCGGAGTTTGTGGATGTCATCCTGTCAAACCCATAATCATCCACGTCGGCACTACTAGTAGGCAATGCCGTCTGCCGGGTTTCTATAAAAAACTACTTTAACAATGATAAGCATGAGCAGCAGTCGAAGCGGCGGTTGGTGGTAATACTAATAAAAAAGAAGCGGGGCTAGTTTACAGCCACTTTGTATTCAATGGCACACTTATTATTGTCCATTGTACTAAACAAACTGCCAAACAACGGTTTGCGCCCATTCTTGTGCATTCCTCGTCTGATAGGTGTTGACTCGAGAAAAAAATATTGTTTTGGTAGGTGTCGAAGCATACACCAAACAAGTGGTGCTGAAACAAAAGAAAAATTCTCCACTGCACTTTTTTGTTTAAAAAATTACACTGGAAAAGGGCAGTCGTCCTCAAGTCCTTTGTGAATGCTTCCATCCTCATAAAAATATTTCATTCTACTTCTGTCTAACTCCTTCGCTCTTTTGCCATTCCAGTGTTTTATCAAGATTACTCTTACTTTCGTAATGTGTATAAATGTCCGTTTCTATTCCATTTATTCGCAGCATTATTTTCCTTCTTTCTCGGCCGCTTTCTCTTTCTCTCTCTTGCTTTCTCGCTCGCTCTCCTTTTCCCGGCAGTAATGCATAATGGCCTTGTGGGTGAGTGTCTACGTGTGTACGTTGGACAACTGTGTGTAACCCGGTGCAGTCCACCACTTGCGCGTTGATATTCTCCTCTAGTGATAGAGAACCAAGAAGACGAAGAGAAAAACAAAATGGATTGAAATGACATGGTTGTTTACTTCCCTACCATTCCTTCCGTCTCTCACATCTACGGTGTGTGTACACACTCTCTGTGTGTACGTGAGAGAGAGAAAGAGCAGCCCAAAGATAATGATGATGGTGGTAGTAGTGTGAATGCTATTGCATTTATTGCATTACAATGTCTTTTCCTATTTCATATCATCATCGTGTCATCCATATAAAAACTCCATAGATTTATGAGCATCCAGCTTTTTGTTGATTCTAAATTCTCGTGTTGTTCCCTCTCCACTTCGTCTTCTTCTTTGTCTTCCCAGTCTTGGTGTACCTTTCTGGTATTTTTCCTAGAGCTTCCTTTTCTACATCTTTGGTTCAGCTATTCTGCTGCTGTTGCATATAGAAGCGCTGTCAATGTGTGTTATAGAATCCGTTTTTCTGCCTTTCACCGCTTCTTGCTTTATTTGATCTTTATTCAGAGGGAGAAAGGAGAGAGAAGGAGACCAAGAGGAATTTCGAATCACTTGTATGTACATTTAGTATTTACACTCTTTCTCCTGTTCGTCTTTATCTAGCAGGCGGAAAACGGATAGGAAATATATTTGTTTTATACCAACAGGGAAACAAAAATGGCGGGGATAATGCAAAAGTGAAAGTCACAAAGTCGATAGTTGAAAGTCATAGTGCGCTGTAGCATGCAGGGATTGTACGCTAAACGACAATGCAAGTTTTTAGTACCTAGTTTGCCTACCATTATACACAGGTTCTCTACAAGCACCAATACACAAATGATGGCAGCTCTTATTGCTGTATTTATTGGAAGCGACAAACTTTGGTCTATCGTTTTTCTCTTCTGGGTCAAAACAAACAACTTGAAAGCAGAAAGACTTTCCCTGAAGTATTAAATATACAAACTTTGTGTATCTCGGTGTTCTTCAGTTGACCGTATACACAAATATGTTTGCATGAAATTGATTACCATGCATATTTATAAAATTTGCACGTTATTTACCTGACATGACACTGGATGCGCATTCCCGTTTCATTGTCAGAATAACAAGAGTTTTTTGTCTACCTCGGCAAATGGGCCTGTATTTCACAAAAGAATAATGTTCATAATAGGTAGATTTTGTTTTACGTAAAAATGTATGAATATGCTATTTGTTTTTCAAATTAGAGCTGTACATTTACTTTATCTCTGGCTTTCTACTTTCTATTTTACACTATAAGACTATGCACGACAAGTTGGGGAGAAGTGAGACAAGGCTAAAAGGAAACAAAACAACATGAGCTAGAAAGCAGTGATTTACTGCGAATATGAAGTGGTACAAACTGTATAAAATATAAAGAGCTGCGCGAGGGGCACTAAAATCCATGTCTTAAGGAAAAGTTGATTATTTGCCAAATCAAAATATAATAATAATAGACTACAAGCGTAGTTTGGATTTTGATTTCAAAATGGCACATGTGATGGCGTCATCTTCCCTCTCGTCTTTTATTAGATTGTTACTCTCATCTTTGCATCGATGGGAAAATCGTGTGGGATTCACGAAAGAATATAATGTAGATTGGCAGGAGTAAAACAGTGGAATAACTTTCCGATTATTTTATTTTATTAAATATTATATTACCGCTCCGATATGACTGCGCTGAAACGGGAAAAATGAAAGCGTGTTTATTATCTCACTTGTACGCCTTCTCTGGCAATCTTATTGAAAAGACTTTGATGCGCCAAGAGCCGTTCTAGTTATCATCACCATTACACTAATAATAAAATAATGATAAAAAAAGCTCTGATGGCTTAAAACTGAAGAGTTTGCGAGAAAAGAGGATTTTCGGAATGCCCCAGTTCCCAGAAATACACTATAACGTTACGAAATTTAGTTACCGATCACGAGTACTATTAATTGTATTGGAAGGTGAGTTGAGTACAGCAGCATTTGAAATTCCATTTTTGTACTGATTCTTTTCTCTTGCCTCATGTTTTAGGTAATGGACGCCGAAAAGCAAAAATCCGACAGTGAGCGCTGCCACCGTTCTCTCGCAGAGCAATTTTACGAAGCGGAGAAAAAAGTTTACGAGTTGCGAAAACTTTTGGAGAAGGACATACTCAAATCGAAACCATATTTTGACATGAAAAATCGACTTAACTCTACTCTGAGCGAGGTAAAAACAAGAACAGTGAAACTGCAGTCAGGCATCACAGCCGCGAAACGAGCTTACTCATTAGCTTTATCCAATCTCGAAATGATCTCGGAGGAAATCCATAGAAAACGGACACCGGGAGTGGGAGCTGAGAAGGAGCATGATGATCACAGTAATGAACAGCAGCAGCAGAAACGGCAGCAACCCAACAGTAATAATAATAATAATAACAACTCTAATATCAGCAACAGTAAAGGCCAAAGGGTAGCTAACGAAGAAAAGCAACCTACAGAACACGAGGAACCTGGTGGTGGTCGTGATGGCAGAGATAATGACGAAGAAGAGGAGGAAGATGAGGATAACAGCAGTAGGGGTGGGAGCAGCGGTGGAAGAAGAGGAGACGGAGCAAGTAGTAGCAGTAGTGGGCAAATTAGTTGTGCAGACTAGAAGACTGAAAAAATGGTATCTGAGTCTCCCTCCGCACGACATCAGATAAAGCATAAAAATATATACACAACACATATACTTATAAACTGTTCTTATCTTCCCAGCCATAAACATAACAATTTTGTATCATATTTCCAAAAAAAAGGAAGATTGGCGTGAAAGTGAGTAAAGGTAAAACTACTGTGCGCTACTATCAATTCCACCATTAGCGTCATGCCATGCCACGTCGTCTTAATGTGAAAAATCTCTCCTACTACCTGTTTTCTCCTCAACCTGCTGCAATGACAAAATGTCATAGGATATAATGAGCTACCACTATACTACTGTCATGGTCGATATGGACAAAACTCCGTCCTTTACTCAACATAATCATAGTCAGTAGTACTACCATTAACGATTCAGATTACCAGTTATATAGTTACACTTACAAACGTTAACTGGTAAATACGTTACTCCCGATAACAACTACTTTTATAAAATAGTAAAACAACGACTTTTTCTTACGTATTCTTCATTTTGTATTAATATACTGTATACTTCCGGAATTCGATATTATAGCAATTAGAAGTACACCTTGGCCCATGAGTGCTGATGTCTGAAGATAATCATAGTTATACAACATACATAGAACATATTAATATGGATGTTTCGTAACATTTCAAAAAATTTTATATCTGCTTCGGACCTGCTTTTATATACATTGTATCTGCATATAAGGAATGTATGTGCCTATAAATACAAACGTTTACAAACGTTTAGCGTAAAAAACGAACAAACCAGTAATGTACCGTATTGTGTGTAAGTATATATTTAAATATGTGTACGCATGTATATTATAAAACATTAAGAGTAGTATTTTGTAGATTTATACTAATGAGGCGAGAAATGAGTGTGTATATTTTGTATAATTTTTATATAAGGAAAAAAATCATGACGAACGATACGTATATAATTTTGTTTCGATGTCTTTAAATCGTAGAACTGTGTGGTATTATCATCTAGAATTGACCATTTACAATTTTCAAAGAAAGATGAAAAAATTTCATATTCTCAGTCTCACAAAGTGTTGTGCTATTGTAAGTACTAAAAGCATGAATTGTGTATAAATAATAATATTAAGTGACCAGTGAAGGGGATATATTCTACTTAAATGTGATTGCTGTCAGCTGCCTTCATTATGTAGTTCGTAAGTTACACTAATTATCTTTTTTTTCAAAGCGAACGAATCTCGGCTGTAAAAAGGAAATATATATACTCTGAGCTAAAAGGGCCGAACGAAATGCGACATATTCTCCATTTTTATTTTCGATAAGTTTTATTACTTACGTTTTGTAGTAGCACCAGAGGTGATTCCTTTCAGAGCTATTATTATTATTGTTGATGTGGACGCAGTCAAGCTGCATTATTATGCAAGAGGTGCGTCAATAAATGGACCGTAAAAAACTCACCGCTGTTATGTATAGAATGTTTTTGTTTTTATTTTTTACTTTTAGTATGTCGTACAAACAAACAACCATTTAAAATGACAATCATTCATTAAAATCATCCCTCATTGTCAGCATATTATTATCTTCTCATTTTAATAAATTCTCATTCGCTCACAAACTCTCCTAAAAGTTCAGTGTGTGTAGTTGATTTAAACCCTTTTTCAATACTTATGATGACGATCGATGATCTTAGTATCTAATATATTACACGTAATGCCCTAAGAAACGCCAGAGAAAAAAAACTTGGAAGAGTCACGTCAATAAATTGTTTCTGTTATTATTATCATATACACGCACCACCGACCACATCATACATATACATAATAACATATGCATTTTTCATCATACATAGATTGTACCATTGTACGTTATTTACTGCAACTGTACTCTGTACTATCTAAAATTTACAAAACAAGCAGTACTTCACCCTCTAGCTGCCTACCGTGATGTATTTAAACGTACCTAATAAAATCTTAATTTCTTTGAAATTCATTCATTTGATTTTGGCGCCAGTCATTCGTTTTAATCAAACAAAAAAATGCATATTAACTGGGTTTGAAAATCATACAGGGTTTCTTTTTTTCTTTCAAAATTACGCTCCAGCAGTACACTGCACAAAAATTATACAAAGACGTTATTTACAAAAACGCATTCAAAAAAATTAAACCTTTTTTGTCGGTATATTAAGGGATACATTGCAGATCATTCATTAATCAGAATTAATTATACGCTGTTATAATAATTACATTTATGCAAAAAATTAATTTCAAAATTATAGTCGAGTAAAGAGTGAAATAAGTTAAAATGTGAATTTAAAAAAATGAAACACTTTGTTTTAGGCCGTTCATTATTACATTATTTACGGCCATAACGGTGTGTCCTTGTTATGTCCAATACTTTTTTCGGCGAACGACAAAAGCTGACTATCAAGGCTGATATAGGGGTAAGTCTTAACTAGTAGTAATGCTGATGACTCTCATCGTCCGTTGTGCTCCGTACGTTTACACTTTCACTCGCTCGCACTAACACTTTTTTAAATGTTGATTGTGTTCCGATTACAGTATTTTACATTTTTAGTTGCAGCTAACAGTTGAGTGTATCAGTTATTAAACCATTTTGTTTAGTCATTATTGTTATTATTAATATTAGCTATATATCATGACAAAGGCGGCAGTGATTGGAGCCTGGATTGGGAACAATTTTATTTTTGGAACAAGAAAGCAGAACACTGAAAATAAGTGCCACGTCGTTTCGTTTTCAGCTTCACCTTTGTATCATATCTTCTCCCGTGATAAATTGACGTGGATAGATTATACGCAGAACTTGTGTGGAGATATTTTGCTTCACGATGTTTTTACCGTTATCTGCAAGGCACGGTGTGGTTCACGCGTGTTAGTTTTTGTTCTGGTTCTTTTGTGTTGGTTGCATCATCAAAATCGTATTTTCATGAAAGAAAAATTCCCCAATGAGGTTCTGCCATCCTTCTCACTACGGCTGTTCGTTGCACTATTTTCCTGCTTCTTTCAGTGTCCTGATTTCTTTCTGCTTGTATATAAAATGTAGTACCGGGTTGGTGGAGGGAGATTTTTAGGTGAGATTTTAGGAGATATGTGCATACAAGGCTGCTTTTAGTATCTATTTAGCGGCTGTGCCTCAGGCCCACTGGGACGACGTCTTCTCTTGAAGAAACCACACTGTTGAGAAAAAGGGATACATTGTGTGTAACAAAACAGAAAAAAACCAGTGGAAAAATAGATGGTGGAAAGGATACAAGCGGAAAAAATCCGGTTCTCGAGAGGAATCAAAAATGAAATTAGAAATGCATGAGATGAGCTCCAAGATCGCATCTTTTGTGGGGGGCGGCTCTATTACGTGGGATCATTCGTAGTTACGAAATCGAGATGGGACACACACACCGTTAGGATGGAAGGAACGGCAATGCAGTTTGNAAGTAACGGCAATGCAGTTTGCTGGCAAAGGTGAATTCTACCTCTACCCTACCCTTTCGATTAAATACTTTTTATTTGTTGATAGTGGTACCGTCGTGGTAAAATAATAATGGTGATACTAGCATCCCAATATACATTTCTAATTTTTTTTCGTTTTCACTTACCTTGTAGAATATGTAGACTATAAGAAGTAAAAGTAATACTCCAGCTAGAGCCGCAAGGAAGTAAACCCACCAAGGAATCGGCGCTGGCACAGTGAGATCGGGCAATTCCTCTATCGTCGTATCGATTTCATATTTCCTATGCTTTAAATATGTCGGATCCACATTGTAAGGCAGCTGAGTCACCCAAGTCACCAATTTCGAGGATACGTTTACACCGTAGTCACCATGAAATTCCTGGGAAGGGGAGATGAGACCGGGAATTTGAAGAAAAAATTACTAAATTTGTTTTTGACTGCATAAACTAGCAACAACAACTCTCTTGGTATGTGGGCACTGCAAAATTTAATACTTTTTAATTTAAACGTTGTTGTCTTTAGATTATATACCACTTGTGCGATGTTGTGTTTCTTTTAAAAATGTCAATTTAACTTTTTAACGCAGTACAGACACGAGCTTTGCCTGAGCTGAGACACTTTTCTGGTGAAAGTACGCATATTGTAACTTTGTAAAAACAAACGCTAGTAAAGTACTGAACGCCCTTCAACAGTTCATAGTTCTCTCCTTAAAGGTTCAACATAAGAAAAATAATGGTAAGTTGTGAAAAAATATTTGTAATATGCTATGCATGCATAGAATGTTGGCGTCATCATTGTCAGCGTCATCAACCCTATCAATTTTGCCAGAAATAACATGTCGTAAGTACATTATTGAGAAGATCACGGTGGTACGGTACGTAACAACTTTCTACCACTTTTGCATCCAATCCACTCGATAAAAGTAGAAAAAAATCTGATAAAAAGAATTCAAGAGGAATTTTATCTCTTTTTGTTCGCTGTCTCTTCCCGTGAAAGAATCCATTGCCGACTTTCTCTTGTTGTCTGCAATCTCATTTCCGCATGCCTCCTGTCACGGCATTACAACACAAGGGCCATTCGACAGTACTTTCTTAAACCTTCTACCAATGCGCTAGTTACACAACACCTTTATGATATGTTTACTCCGACTAGATATTTCGTCATCACTAACCTGAATCAGTGTGTCACTGAAAACTCTTCCCCTGAGCATAAATATTACACTGGAGTTTCGAGGGAAGTGTTTGATGTGGCATCGAATTTTGGTACACTGGGTAGGTCCACAGGACATTTCTTTCTCCAGCTCTTCTGATGTGGCTCGCTTGCCCCTTCTGTTCCTTGTATCCCAGTAACTTTCCTGAAAATTTCATTGAATGTAAGAAAAGTTTACAAGAGACAAGTGCATGGAGTGTGGTATCGTGTGATACGAGCAAAAAGTCGACTAGAAATCAGCCGAGGTAAAGGTAGCCGTGAGAAAAAATACGAACATGAAAGGGCACAACAGCGAATATTATTGTCTGTGTACGAAAGGAAAGGAGTTTACTATTTCAGTGGCAATGCAACAACCCGTGAAATGAAACACAATTCTAAGAGATTTCTTTGAAGAAATGCAAGGAAGGGAGGACGGAAGCAAGTTTAGGTTGCTTAAAGAAAACGTATGGCACTCCAGAGGATAGTAGTGAGAGGAAAATATGAGAGTAAAGAAAGATGCTTTTCCTGGGAAGGTAACCTACTTCAAATTCATCGCCAACTCCTGAACCTCCTCCAGCACCTCTCCCACGACCTTGTTCTGCCTCAGATTGGGATGAGTATGTACGGCTATAGTTGTAAGTACGCGTGTATCCTCCCGAGGAACCGCCGCCAAGGGAATGTTCTCGTCTGTAGTCATGCTGTGAGCTTGTATTTTGACCGTGGTAACCCGCGCCTCCAGTACTGGCGCCGTGAGAATAGCCGGCTCCGTGTCCCGAAGATCTTACATCCCCGCTGCTGGTGCCTCCAAAACTGCCATAATGCCGAGAATTGTCGTAATCAGAACCACCACGGGTGTATGTACTGGACGTGTACTCTTCAGATTCACGGTAGGATCCAGAACCTACAATGTCACCAGAGCCACCACTGTGTCCCCCGCTGGCAGCACTGGCACCGCCACTGCTTGACCCGTATTGTGGTGTCTGTTGTCGGCCACTTTGTCCGTAGTTACCTCTCGAGGAAGTGAATACATTATCTCGACTGCTACTACCGTATCTAGAACTAGTGTCTGTAACCCGCGTACTGCCACTGCCCACATGCCGACCTTGAGTTGTTTCAACGTTATCTCCACTACTGGAACCTCCTGCTACATCGAAAGCGCCGTGAACAAGAACACCGCTTACAGGGCTGCCAAATACATTTCGGTTTGGCTGCGACCCGGAACCTGTACTGACGCTTGTGACACCAGCCTGTTCTCTACGGAGAATGCCTTCTTCGGAATCAATCGCTCCAGAACTGCCACCGCCATGACTGGAGCCGCCACGTTGGTGTGTTATAGTTGTGGTCGTTCTATTGAATGTCGTGCAACCTCTCCCACCGTCGACATTACAAATTACCTCTCTACCTCCAGTACTGCTCCCACCTCTGTATTGACCATTGTCATCCCTCCCAGTACTGGTATATGTTGTGATGTTTCTGCTAGTTGTGTAGCTACCACCCCCACCACCGGCACCGCTTCCACCTCTATATTGACCATCGTCATCCCTTCCCGTACTGGTGTAGGTTGTGATGTTTCTGCTACTGGAGTAGCTACCACCACCACCGGCGCCACTTCCACCTCTATATAGTCCATCACTTTCCCTTCCGCCACTGGTATATGTTGTGCTGCCTCTGCTGCTACTAGAGTAGCTGCCACCACCACCAGCACCGCCAACACTACCATACTGGACGCCACCGGTACCACCACCTCCCGCCGAACTTCCTCCTTGACTGGTGTAAGTAGTGGTCGTTCTAGAACTGGAGCTAGAATGACTACCACTGCCCCCTGCACCACCCCTTCCCGCTTGTCCACCGCTCACTCGAACATATCCCCCGTCAGTCCTCTCCAATATTCCCTCTTCAGTATCCAACTCCCCTCCGGCTGCAGTAACAACCCCACGCTCCTCAGTGTACTGCTGTTGCGTTCTGTGACTCTGCCACTTACTTTTCTTACTCAAGGCGAGTGCTAACGGATTGACATCATCAACATGCTCACAGACTGCCGGGCCGTCAACCATAGGTTGCTCAAGCAAATACAGTAAAGGTTGTGACGACTTTGTATAACTTGGCCAGAGTATAACCACTTCGGCCTCTTCTATGTCACTGGGTCCTTCACACTTCACCTCGTAAATGTGCGTCACCTCTGGTCCAATTTCAGTTTCTGAATTCTTCTTTTCAAACCGCTTCCATTGACTGGCATTGTGTCTCACCGGTTGGGGATCACTCACGCCAAATACTTTCATGTCAGTCTGCACTCTAATGGGGAATGATACTCGCATCAAGTTGTCACTTCGCTTGTGCACGTCCTCCGGATTGGTCGAGTTTGCCTCAATGTAAAAGTCATAAGAAGATTTTATGTCAGAGTCGTATCGGGGTTGGAAGAAGACGCGAAGACGAGCTTTGGAATTGAATGGAAGGGGATTTCCGATATCACACCGAAGAGTATTATTTGTCGAAGGGGTGGGTGCCGAGCACAGAATTGGCACTTCTTTTGAGGTGTCAAGTCGATCAAAGTTCACGTAGGAAAGACCCTCAGGAACTCGCATAAACAACTGAGTTTCGTAGCTGTCCTCCCCATTGTTGGTAACGTCAACATCAACCCAAATCCGCTTTGTGGAGCCCATTAGGAAGGATCTGTCCGATCTTCAAACAAAAAATGGAAACCAAATTAGAGGGCATAGCTACCCCGATTTTATACACTGTAATCGTTCCCTGCTACATTAAAGGCGGAATAATCCTTGTCTGCATTAAATAATAATAGCAGCCATCATCCTGAACAAAGAGTGACATTTGTCAGACGTTACAACAGCTCCTTCCTCAAGACTTTATTTTATCCTGGTGGTGGCAGTAAGCCAACCTTTTTGTCACTTTGCGTATTTCAGAAATGTTTACTTGGTCTGGCATACGCGGTTATCTGAGCGGAAAACGGACCTTGACCAGGTAACCTTCTGAGGAAGCGGGCATTCAAACAAAGACACAAAACTCTAGCTAATTGTATTAAACTTTACGGAAAATGCCACAATGACATACATCAACATCGATTTTCATTCCCATTTATTCGTATTCTTCTCCTTTTATGGTTACTAATGTTCTAGCTTTCAGGGGAGAAGCGAGGTATCTAAACTAATGACCTTTTCAATTTACACGAAGGAGGCAACTAGCTGTATGTCAAGAACTTTACTTTTAGTTAAGTATCTTGTCTCATAAACTTTTAAAAGGGGGAAATAGGCAGTAATATCGTTTATATTAGAGTCTTATTCCTACTTCACCCACACCCACCTATGTTTGTACTGTAGGAACTTTCTTATAAAACATTGATGAATAAAAGTTTTACAGGAAAGGGAAAGAGTAGACATAAGTAGGTATTTTTGTAAACTAATATGACTTGACTTAAATAGTTTTCCATTCTCTTGATGGACAGGTAAAATTGACACAAGTCAAGATAGCTTTACTACGTTGTTCGTTGTTCCGACGTCAGTAATTTTGAACCCATCCAAGTAATAATAGTAGCTGACGTGTAGAGGGAACAAAGGAACATTTTTCGAATTGGGCCTCTGAACGGAAAGGGTAGGGGGATTTTAAGTGCAAATTGAAGTTTTTTTTTATTTTACACATAAAATGTCCTATTACCGGAGTACATGTTCATATAAATGCTTAATTTTGTTTAAACTATGACATTGTAAAGCTGTCGGAACATTATATTTCTACTTGGGTAGCCGGGGTGGCCCTTCCTTCCTTGTTATTTTACGGTAGTTTCGTATGAATGCAACATACAATGTAACCAAAGGGTAGACGAGGTAACTCGTATAGCAAAATACCCTGATATTTTTAAGGACGTTTTTTTTCTTTTGATGGTTGAGAGCTGAGAATAGAGCTACTAAATGGGTGGTGGTGATATGAAAAGAGGCTTTGCACTTACTGGCTAGATTTTACGACAAGATTTGGAACGCAAATGTTGTCAGAGCCACAGTTCTTTTGAATGGAAATGGATTCCTTCTGGACGGATGATGTCGTTACGTCAATAACGGGTGGTAACTCACGTCGATCGTAATACCTGCTGTCTATCATCGAACTCCGCAGCTCTGCTTCCAGTGAGGTTAATTTATCTCGTATTTGTGGCTATGGGAAGTAGTAATGGTCGCAGTGATGATGATGATGACGGTAGAATTCCATGAAGAACCGAAAGAGAAGGGGAAAACCGAAGAGAAAGTGAACAAAAATATATATTACTGCCATTACTTTCACTAACAAAAAATAATACCTAGTGTGTATGTGTGTGTGTGTGAGTGAAAAGAAGAGGATGAGGTGTAAGTACTTTTAGTTGGGAACATGACAAAAGAAGTAGGAAATTGGGAAGGAAAAAGGGGAATGAGGAGCAATGCACAAGTGAGCAAGGAAAAACGGTAAGTAGTAAGTACCAGCGATAGGGTACAAGGAGAGTAGTGATACCTTCTTATTTTCTCTGTCTCTTTCTCCCTCTTCCTCACTTTCTCCAGAAAAACTCTTCATCATGATGATCATACCAGTTTGATGGCCTGGCATTACTTTACCCACACGATACCCCAAGAAAATATGATACAGTCTCTATAGTCTCTTCAACTCTTTTTTCGCTCAACCTACTTAAATATTAACTCCCTGAAAGGTATTTACACCTTTGCCAAGATGTCGTACCTAATACCCTACCTTGGAATATACACGTCCAATTTTTCCCTTTCAAAGGGAACATTCACAAGTACCGTCTGGTAGTCCCAACTCTGAGAACATGTCACGTTACCGAAAAAGTGTAGTGATTCAAAAATAACCAAAGGACTTTGTCTACTGTGGATGTTTCACTCCTACATACATTTCAGGCTGGCCTGGCCTTGTTTCCTGTTCTGAAGATAGCGAGAACCTGAATTGTATCAGGGACCCTGAGTACTACTGTAGTAACTGACAACGAAAAAGGAACAAAACC
>JAHZNE010000380.1:0-18976 GCA_027744055.1 Callyntrura sp. NNG-2020 | reverse complement strand
TATTTGGTTACCTTTATCTGAAAGATGGCAAAACGATAAAATGGTAATGGTAGCGTAATAATTAGAAGGCAGGATGGGAAACTCCATTAAACATTGGTCGACAATTATATACGGTTTGTGCGTTTCTCCTGAGGAATCAAAAATATTTGCTGTGCTCGTAGTAATCAATGCTGCGAACAAAAACGATTCGAGCATGGTGGTATAAAAAGTGAAAGGAAAAAAGTGTACGTTCAATCACAAGCACCTGGGAAAATGAGACGTAAACAAACAATAGACGCAATAATTTAAAATGTCAAACTTGCGTATTTATCTATTAAAACTACCTACATGAACACCCAAATGTAACTGTATTATTGAGAAACGTTTACGGAGCTTTATATTTTTCTCTTTCATGCCAGGGACGTTATTATGTTATCCATCTGCACTTGTAAATGTAGACAACATGTAGACCTACCCCCTGTTCCAAGTTCTGTTTCAAGTGGGATTGGGATATATTAACTTTATAAGGGAAAAATAAGGAGAGCCAAGTAGGCGGTTTAGGGCACTTTTTTACAAGAATACTTTTTGAAAATATTATTCACTGTATCTCTGTTTATGCAACTCATTAGTTTCAGTGTTATTGTTAATTTCGCTTGAAAATACCTACACCTTAAAGAGATTGAACTACTTCTCTACAAAAGCAAAGTTTGAAAAGTCTATTCTTCTAGGCATTATGTATGGAAATGGAAAACATGCTGAATTTGAGTGTCCCTTTTATTGATATGTTAAGCCGTTTACTCTATCGATTTGTTCTAGTATCAAGATGGAAGTCACCTAGATGAATTTTCATTTAACTTATTGTTTTTAACACTATAAAATAGTGTAACTTTGATACTCGTTTTTGGTGATCGTATTATGTGTGTCAAAGTGATACTATGCATCCAATTAAATTATGCTTTCCCTTTTCAGCAAACTAGGCCAAAAAAGGAGAGCAGACGCAAGACGCAATGATGTTTTAAGTAACATGCACTTTACAGGACAATGTTTCCAGTATTTTTTGTTTTATTTGTAAACAATGACGTGTAAAATAATAATGTGTGATGAAATGGCTAAATAATATATAACAATCAGTACAACCTATTTATGAGATTCAATACTATTTTAAGTTTGGTTAACAATAAAAGAGAAAGGTTAACAAAAAACAACATATATCAAGATAATGTGACAATAATAATAATAATATAATATAATATAATATAATAATAATTAACTTACACCACGTCAGTAATAATTACACGGGTTATCATCATCATAGTATCTATTAAAGTAAGCAAGGTATTATAATATGTGTGTATGTTTATTTAGGAAAATTAACATTGGTAATAAAATGACTTCTCGTAACAGGCATTATAACGATTAGCAGCACAGCCATATCTTCTTAATGTATTACGTGTTAGTACATGGCATACAAAGTAAAAGGCATTTTTTCAAATGTATATCGTCGTGGGAAGTACTGAATAGTAGTACTTCCTATTTTTATATACTTATCATTAGTAGAGAATTGTTTTATATATTTCGGCATTAATGGCAAAACTGGTATGGTATTGGTAAGGTGTATGGTTCCTTGCGCCACTAGTCGTTGCACCTGCGTATATAACGTTGATGCCCCAAAAATAAAGGCATTATTCGAAGGAGCGGAGCGAAAAGCACATCAAACAAATATAATTAAGTATAACATTCCGTTGTAAACGCGCCAACTTTAAAAACGTCGCTTATTTTAACACGATGCCAAGCGGTATATTTTTGCCTTTATTTACAATGTCACGTTTTTTAAAGAGTTACAGGTAGTCGGCACCGGCGTTTTTTTGTTATAGCTAAATCAAGTAATAAAAAGTAGCCACGTTAGTTACTTCTGTTTAAAACCATACTGTATATTGTACTCAAGTGTAATACAAATATATTTTGTAATTCGTTCCGGGTTAATAAAATCAAGTTTATGTCAAAGCGCGCTACAATTTTACGTAAATATAAATATTGATTTATACTTTGGCTTGAAGACCGAAAGTATAAAGATGGTATATCTTTCCCGTTGAAAAGAAGATGAATTTTGAAAAATACATCACATGCAAATTACTTAAAATAACCTTCATATAAAATGAGTTGATCGCGACGAGTATAAAAACGGAAATAATGATTTTATTATTTAAACTGAGATGTCAAGTTTTAATATCAAGATACATTTTAGCTCATCGGGGTAATCGGACTATTGACATCGTCTTCATCTTGGTTAGCAGGCGGAATTAAAACCCGAAGTTCGCTTTTTTCCCCAGACCTTCCAGCTTTTAAAGTTTGTTTTCTCCGCTGGAGAAATGACCCTGATGACTTCACTTTTGACTTAATGCTATTACTGTTAACATTTTTATGATGATTATCCTTACTACTGTTATTGGATACGGCACCATTATTACTACTACCGTTATTTCCATCCATATCTTGACTTTCTTTCTTGTTAGCTTTCTTATTCTCAGCCTTTATTGCTTCGTCATTGTCAATTTTCCCAGCTAAATTATCGATTATTTTATCATTCACCTTTTGGTTTTTGTTATCATCAGCTACGTTTTTGTTAGCACCGAGTATACTACTGCTGGACTTGCTCTTTGTTAACTCTTTTCCTGCTGAGGATTTGTGACTTTTTTGTTGAAGATTGTTGACTGATTTGTTAGAGATTTTCTGCGGCGAACAAGCTATATTATCACTGGATTTACTTTGGCTGTTTTTTCCTAGTTGAGTTTCACTAGCACCATTTGACTTTTGGTGGTGATGATGGTTATTGCTCGCATTTAAATCATTTTTGACCGAAGCAATACTACCATTAATATTATTTGTGGCTACTTCCCCTCCGACACCGATTGCTCCAGACTTTGGCACTTCAGACTCGGAGTTTTTAGTAACGTTATTTATATTATTACCACTACTACCATTAGGACTATTACTGATACAATTGTTGCTACTACCACTACCAGTTTTAGTTTTATGATTGGGCGAAGAATGCGCAGGGCTATTTTTGCTGGTACTGGCGGCAGCAGCTTTGTTGCTATTCGAGTTTTTGCTGTTACTTTCTCCACTCACGACCTGAACTACTTTGAGGGAAAACGGGGGAGAAAACACCACCTGGATCCGTTTCTTCGGCTTTGGTTCCCCAGCAGGTGAAGAGGGATTTGATGATGATTGATTTTTTTGACGAGGTTCCTTGGTGGACGCTTTAACGGTGCGTCGTTTCGTTACCCCGCCACTTTCATGATGTGGCAAATGTTGGTGACCATGATGGTGACTGTTCCCTTCTCCCGGGGAACGTTTTGTAGATGTCCGATGAGGTTTCCCACTTTTGGTTTTCTTCTTGTCGGGGTGTTTACTTCTATTTAATCAGAACATTAAACAAAAATTAGTTACGTTGTTCAGTTTTAATTATAGTTTGTTGAAATATACTTATTAAAAATGTGCAGTGATAAATAAACCAGTATTTTAACTTATAAATCAAAACATTTTTTTAAAAATTAAAACTGTCGATGACGCAACGGTGCGGATGAAAATAAATATTATGTGCTGACCATGATTGTTTGGGGGAAGGAGAAAGTTAAACATACCCATATCCCAGCGTGATACTAGTGCAAGAGAACCTCCACACAGCAACCTTCATCAGCAGTCTGAAGTAGTAGAAGTAGTAGCAGAAGGACTAAAAGAGGAGGTGTAGCAGTTATATTTACTACTAAAGTTACAGAAAATTAGGAGCCTTTGCCAAGACAGTGACAATTAACAGATCTTTGAGTTCTCTATAGCCCAACACCTTTTGAATAAACTAAATAAGTACGAAATTAATGATGAAAAGACTTTTAATAAATATACACTACATTCTGAATATTAATTTTTACTTAAACATACGGGTCGTAATTTAACACTACCGGGGGTGGTAGTTAAGACTAGATTTTCGAGTACATGTGAGCTACTGGAGCTTTTCGTAGTTTATTATTAAGTAACGCGGTATCGGGTAATATTGCAATATTATTGAGATATGTGTTTAAAATTAACATATTATAAATACCAACAACTATTAAAAATGTTAAAAAGATTAATCTAAAAGAGGTAATGAGGTACTACAGAACGTAAACTAATAATATGAAACACTTACTACGACTCTGGGTTTTTAAAAATAGACCTAAAGCTTATCAAGTTAATAATAAAGATTAAAGAGATTGCGTACCTACTCAGTTTACTAATTACAAATTACATGACAGAGACAACGTACTTATAATAATGTTTTCCAGAAAGAGGAGGATAGACATTTAAAATTTTTCAATGAATAAAAAAGTAGGTTTAAGAGATATACACAGAAACAGTTTCAACTAATAGCTGTTACAACGCGCCCTATTTATTAGCAGTGAAGAGTTGCAAAGAACTGAAATTTAGTTTTATTCTTCAGGAAATACATTAATCTTTCGTGTTCGATATGGCTGCTGCTGCGTCCGAAAATTTTATTTTACAGGAAAACTTGTACATTTATTTTATTTAAACGTTCTTTTAAATCTTTTAAAGATTTAAATTGACGAAATTTTTTGTGATATTTTTGGACCATTTTATTTACAAAAACTGACTTGTTTTTTTATTCTTTTAATTTGAATTGACTTGCTATTTATTTGCGTAACCTTAACTGAACTAAAAATCAAACCTTTTTCGACGGACTCCGGCTGCAGGTAAAATAACTGTTTTTGGTTCATGATTAACCAATGCTGCACACAGAGGATCGTTAATATTGTCTCCAGGTGTAATTGGGCTTCGAGGAGAAGCTGCATTAGTACGAAAACCTCCACTACTCGAACTTGATCCTGGAGATGGTATATTATTATTACAACTGTTGTGATTGTATAGCTTGCTATTATTCCCCCCGCCAATACCACCCATCATTCCATTTGTGGTTTCTGCTGCTGCAGCGAGCATGTAACTAGGATAAAGGGGCAGGGCTCCGGAGGGCACGGGAGGGAGACAAGAAGATGAACCAGCACCTTCTCCGAGATGATTTGGCGTCTGATGAAGATTAACCAAGTTAAATGACTGAACAGGGGAGGTGGGTGACTGAACATCTCCATTCAAATTGGAGGGATGATCAGGAGAAAGATTATCAGTCTTTGACGAAGAACCAAAGTGATTACTGTTTATTTTAGATCTTTCTCCACGGCCTTTGCGTTTGAACAAGGTACCGGTTACTCCTTTATTCGGTCTATCTCCTTTGTTCTTACTGCTTCCACTTCTGTTCTTCCGTTTTTTCTCCCGAACTTTCTTTCGAATTGGAATCTTTTTAC
Organism: Callyntrura sp. NNG-2020; assembly: GCA_027744055.1. Taxonomy (NCBI): domain Eukaryota; kingdom Metazoa; phylum Arthropoda; class Collembola; order Entomobryomorpha; family Paronellidae; genus Callyntrura; species Callyntrura sp. NNG-2020. The sequence goes on along the minus strand of JAHZNE010000380.1, from coordinate 13,643 downwards.
GAATAGCCATTGGATGAACAACATGTTCTCCTTGTTCGTCCCAATACGATCGTTCAATCTGGATTGCTTCGACGTTACTGTGCATCACAGTTATTTTCCGTAGACGCTGTTTGGCTCGTTTGCCACACAACTTGGCTGTGAGAACCATCATCAAAATCAGAAGAACAAAGAAGCAGAGCACCGCATACCAATGAGTGTCTATCCAGTCTGCAATTGCTGTTAGTCCCTCATCCGCAAGTAACAGATTTCTCAAGGTTGCTAGAGGCCCTGACGGATCAACCTCTCGGCATACGTGATAAGCATCGCAATAACCCGTGTAGTTTTTACAAGGTGAGCCAGGCTTTGAATAAAGATTGGGTACATCAAACGGAGGCTCATTCCATTGGTAACTTGACCGACAAGATTGGCCTTCACCGGGGAGTTTACAACAAAGCTCACAATACTTTGAAGTAGATTCCCATGGCTCAGGGGTACACTGACATGATTCTAATCCGTAGGCTAAACAAATTGATCCGGTACATTCCTGAAAATATGCATTTGTAAAAGAAATGGTTATCATCATATTTTTTTCAATCAGATGACATGCGAGTATCGTTTTTATATATTATATCAAGTTACCCCCATAAAGCACACGGATTGTTCCTCGTGACAAATGGTTTTATTGGGTTTGTGCACGGAAGATGGACAGGTTGGGGTGTATCCATCACAAAAAGCACTATGTCTACAACCATTATCATCTCTACATTTCTCTCCAATTTTGAGAGTGCAGTTTGCGGTACAACAAGGTCCTTGAGATGGGCTGCAGTCTTTTCCATGTCGAAGTGTGCACGGTTTCTCTCCTCTGGCAGGTCTCATTTTCGAGGATCGACTATGTATCTCTTACTGCGCTTATTAATAAACGTTCGAGGCTTTAATGGTACCGAGGACGAGGAGTGGTAGCTTAGTGGAAGGGTGTCAGGGGAAGATTCAGAAAAGGAACAGTTTTTACTATCGCTAACATAGGAGATTTCGGCGTCGATTGGTGAAGATTTGTGAAAATAAAGTTCCTCCTTTCTTTTCAGATGCAACTCGTGGGATGCACAGACGGGTGGCTCGTCGGGCCATATTATTGCACTTTTTTCGTAAATGATTCCTTGCGAAGCGTTGGAATTCAATGAGGAATATCGTTTGGTGGGTTCTATGTAAAACTCTGAACCTGACATGGAGTACACAGTTCCATCAAAGTAACCGTCTTTCGACAAAACGCCGTGAGCCAAAGACCCAGGTTCATCTGCAAAGACAACGACATACAGTTCCATTATAAGCATATACAACTTTCTCTCTTCATTCTTCTATCGCTTTCACCCCACGTATGTTTTATTTCAATTTACCCTCCACATGGCCGACTAGCACCCGACTGGTATCATAATTTAGTGGCCCCTCTGAATTTTCAATTTCAATGTCGGGGTGAAAAACAGAATCGTCCACATTGAGATTTAAGTTGAAGTCGCTGTAACATAATGAATGACCTCAATTAAGGTCGCAGTTTGGAAAACAAAATGAATGTATATTAATTTGAGTGAAAGTTTCCCATACCGACTTTGTGAAGCAAGGTTTAACCTAAGTGATTCTGAATTTCTGATTTCTCGCTTCTTCCGTCTATGCTGCGAGATAAATTCCGAAGGATTATAGAACACGGGTTCGTACTGCCGTAGCGCAGGATTATTGCCTATATTGTAGGGGAGCAAACAAAATCGATTAATTTTCATTTTCACTACATTACGCAGACAATTCCATTTTTCAATATTGCAATTAGAAATCCGCTTTATTGGTCAAAGTAGTTTACCTCCCGCGGCCAACTCCACTGCCACCGATCCATTTCCGATAAAGTAGGATGAAAGTCCCGTGAAAATGAGTAAACCAGTTCCAGAATAATACAAAATGAGGACGAGGAACTTGGCAGAGGTGTTCCACATTGTATGACACTGCTTTTGGCAATGGTTGCTGACCCTTGGCTAACGACAGCAAGCAGTCCATAAACTAGAAACAATTCCGCAACAATACTCTTTGCCAGCCACTATTTAACCAAACATTTTTGCATGTATTGAATGGGCGATGGGTAATTTTGCTTACAGCATTATAGAATAGACCTCCGGTAAAATGCCTCAATTCAATGGACACCTAATCTCTCGACTTTTATGTAATCTTCTTCAGTATCGTAAGATGACTATTCAGATGTCCCATGCCTGATTTCCTTGCGGGCTTCGTTCTGATATCTTGCAGTTCCGACAAGATTTCAGACATTATTCTTTGACGAGGATTTGCAGACAAATTGGTATTTATTTCATCGATTTCCTCATACAATTGAGTCTCTTGTTTAACAAGACTGTCACACAGTCCTCAGCCCTCCTGGCAAGTATCTTGATTTCTCGTGTACCCAACAAAGGTGATCGTCACAAAGATAGGACGACAGTCAGTACTTCAGGCATTTTCTAAAAATAAAATCGGTATAATTAATTATTATATACTTTACATTAAAACAAACTAAATTATACAACGTTTCTCTGCATTTATGATGGATGTAGACGCTGAAATAAGCTTACAGAGACACCAAAAGTCAAACGTAGGTTTACATTTTCGCTTATCAACGTACAAGTGTACGTCAGTGGTATGCTTTCATGAACTACAGAGATACTCTATATTTTCTGCGTAGGTATACATACTTTTCTTATCAAATATATTATCGTATACAATTACATATGCATGCAAACCATACGTCATTCTGCATTCCATAATCCTTTCATTCCACAAAGTTTTCCACATAAAATAAATTGAGAATTGGCTCATAAGCATTTAAGTATATTATTCAAAATCTCTGAAGAAGGAAATAAAAAAAAACTGGTTAACCTATAACATCATTATTATGATATGATCACGGACGCACGCACATGCCAAAAACCTGACTGGTCTCGGGTGGTTTTACGTGTAAAATCATTTGATTACACGTTCACACCACACACGGGTAAAAGAATAATTACACGAGTAAATACAAGAAGATACTATTTACCATTCTCCCACGAAGTAATCTTGTCATATAATCGCTTTTTCTTGTTTTAATCCATCCCTACTACAGCCTCTCTGAAGAAATGTTTGATTTGTAAAAATGCAATGAAATCATCAACCTGATAGGTACAATATCAGCTTCTTCATTTTGTTACCAAATACGTTTTCGTTTAACGATGTTGATTGGTTTAGGAACCACACCTTTCTACGGACAAGTTCGTGATGCAATTCACCCTGAACAATATGCAGCATGCAGTCACAGTGCAGTCCCCTTCACCTCGATCTTCTTTACGTTAACAGCATGGCGGCAGTAGACAAGCGAGAGAGATGAGAGATGAAAAAAATCGAGCTAGAGATAGAGAGAGGCAGACAGACAGAGAGATGGATATATTTAGAAGTAAATGGCCACCAGTATCATTAAATTTGAGAGATGCAATGGATTGATTCTAATTTACTGACATCATGTGAAGGCTGTACATTGTGCAAATGGTTTTTCACATTTTACCCCTTTCGTTACTCTTATCCTTTGAACTGAATACCCTGAATTATACTCTTTCAGCACACTCACCCTCAATTGACATCGACATCATCAACCATCCTGTAATACAAGACGGACAGACGACACAACTTTACACACATGCAATAGGGGAATCAAAATCGTCTCGTGTCTAATAGGCGCTGTTCATGTGGCAAAGCCTATTTTCATTTTGGTTTCGTTCTGTCTGATAATGAACTTCAAATCGTGGAGAATTTTTGTAGTCAGTTCATTTACATTCGTGGCACATAATATGGGCAGTATTATTATTATTATTATTTCGGTTTTGCTATAACGTCATGTTAAACAGAATATATCCTTTATTTAAAAGAGAATTGGAGGTACGGGTACCCAACAAAAAAGAAAGGCATGAAATGTTGTAATTACATACAACAATCATTATTAGATTGCCATTTTAAAAGTACACGACCAAAAAAGGGATTCCTCGTAATACAGCAGAAACAAAATTCTTTTTTTCCGTGATTGACATCGTGGTAGTTTGCTTGAATGATGCGGTATTTTAGTTGGTAACAGTTTTTGGTGAAGATCAATCTTGATCTTTTTTCAAGCAGCAACATCAACTTTTAAAACTCGTACGTAAGTAGCAAAAAATTATCGAGAAGCCAGAAAACAAAATGAAAATTGTTTACTTTAAAAATCCCTTCATCACTCGCCATAAACATTTTATCATTTCATCATTTTTTGGCATATTTTGCGATTCTGTACGTCACTAAGCTACCCGACAAGCAGATTTGTAAATTGAAAGGCTGTGTACAACAAATTACGGAGTAATTATAACATCAGAGCACTGGTACATTAGTACGTTAGAAACGAAACGACCCACATCTTATTACTGTCAACTGTTTGAACAAAAAGTGATGTGCTGCTGATAATGACAGTTTGTAAATTTTTATACCTGATAATAATAGACACAATTTACACTAATGGCAGAAAAGGATAATGTATTCATTTACATTTCACAATTGATAAAGCACACCTACATACCTACATCCAACGATCCAACTCTTGTCTATTTATGCACGCACCATATTTTAAAAACTTATTAAATTAAATACTTTTTAACAGTAGTAAATATTATTTCCACTTACAAGCCATCATTTACTGAATTATTAGACTGATGATAAGCAGGGCAAACGATCATCTTTCAATCTTTACGCTGGCTGCTTTCTTTCTACTGCTCGTTAGTATAAACTACATTTTACATTATTGTTTTACGGCGTTTTGCCGTCGCCTCCTGTCTGCCTCTCATCCGTGAGTGGTCTCCTCCTTGCGTCGGTGGTCAGTTTATTAGAGGAGAGGTGCGAAGAGCTTTTTTAATGCCGTGCACGCATGCATGCATTCCTCTCTTTGCTTTTACCACGTTAACTTTTATTAGGTACCTAGTTATATTTATATAGGTGCCTATATATATATTTGTCTGACTGACACAAAAGATGAGTTCAACAAAGCACTTTTGGTCAGTGCAGCGCAGCGCAGCGATAACTAGTGCAAGGTTAAACTAACTGTTTGTGTGTGATAATGATGATGATGAGGAGGACTCTGTGAGAAGTATATGGCTATGGCTGCCACACACTACACTACAAAAAACTATATAGATTGGAATGAATGATACGCTTTCTGGTAAACACCATGCGCGGAGGAGCAGCAACAACTTCACAAAAATGGTAAAAAAGATAACATTTCGTGTTCAAGAGTACTTTTTATTTGGATTTTAGTTGTTGGTAGTTTGCAGCACCAGCGCCGTAGAAGAAAGCAATAACAATTTGTTCAGAAAAAGGGAGACTGACCAAATAATTTATCGGCTACTGTACTCTAATAAAAAAATACTAACCTTGGTTGTGGTTGCAGGTGCGGTAAAGTAAACTTTGGTAGAAACACTTCCCTGTTTCGTTGGGTCATCGAGGTGACCTCATAATTTAAGATATACAGTTGGTGAACTTATAAACAGGTGCAGCTATAGTGCAGCATAAATAGCTACACAAATTGTAAAGGTACAATGTGTCATTGTTAAAGTAAAATATAAAAAATATAAAACTTATTTAGACACGGAACACACGCCGCCGTGCACCTTCGACGTAGAGAACGACCGACCGACCACCCAGCGTTCCATGCAGAAACACAATTATAGATCATCTGCAATCTGCACTAACTGTTTATATATTGTTTACTTTAAAAGACTGAAATCAGGGATGAAACAGGTTACTGATTACTCCTATAAAAAATTATGGCGTTGCAAATCACAACGGTTGTTTTTAATGAGTAATAATCCCTTAATTTTCTTTTAGTATCGTTTATTTCCCAATTGCCTTCAGCAAAATGCTGCTGCAGCATCAGCTTGAACGCGCACCAAACAATAATGATGATGAATGACATAAAAATTTCTAGTCGTCTACCACCACCGTTGCTATTATAAATCAACCATTAAACCGACATATAAGCTCGCTGATTCTAAAGTTGGTACACGCGATATGATGGCAATTTAATATCATCATGGATTTATGTAAGAAAAATAGTATTTTGTATATTAGCAAGTTGCTTCCTTATTCCTTTTACTGCTACTGCTTGCTCGTGAAACTCCAAAAACGTTACTTTTCAAAAGATTACTCATTCTTTCTCAATTTTGATGAATGCAAACATTGCCAACATGCCATAAGTTGGTATCCATTCGTGCAAGTAAGTTTTAAATAGACAATTTAAGTAGACAGTCTTTAATAATATATGGTCACTGAATACCTTAAGATTGCACAACAACCAATAACGATAAGGAATTTTCCAAGTAGGTAAGTCCTGTCCTGTCTCTGATCCATATTTGGATTATAAAAGCAGATAAACGAGCGTTCATTCATTCATGCAAGATGTAATTTAAAGCGCGGACTAAATTGTTCACATTATTGGCAAAAACTCAATTGGATTTTTTTTGCCAAACGTCGCAGTTGAGAGTTGAGAGATGGAACACGTATCCCTCAAAACGTATGGATTTGACAGTTCCCTGTTGTTAATGATTATATGCTTAATAAAAAACGTGAAAAGCTCACCAGTCACCAGTTAGACTGTCGTCGTCACAATATGTTTCCTCGTTCATCAGAAACTGCATCGTCATCCTTAAACATTCCTGACGCCTTTTTTGTGAAAATTTTGGTTTTACAAAAATGTCCGCTACTGGCAGCACCTTGTAAAATGTTTACGTAAGGAGGAACGTAACATGGCGTTTGGTTGTTGACTGGTTTTTACAATTACCATTACCAGTGAAATATGGACACGGGACAGGAGATATAAGAGGTCAAGACGTAATACATACCTTCTCTACGCCATTATTAATGAATAAGCAGAATTCATCATGCAGCAAGTACCAAGTACAAAGATAAATTATGAATTTCAATAGGTATATATTAATCACGTAGTAAAAAAAATCCGTGCAGATGACTTTACGTAACGTTACCTTCAGATTTCATAAATATTACTCCGCGTTTCAAACTGCTAGAGCTCCCCTCATCGTTTCGCCAGACATACGAATTTTGAGTGGGATTTGTGATACGTGCAAAACCATAAGCGAACATTTTTTTTCTATCTTGCCGGTAAACCAAATTTACAATACGGTTTTCTGTATTTAGATTTTTGTCAGCATTAGTCCAATGTACTGCGAAAAACTAAACGTGTTTACCTACGCATTTTTTAAAAAAATATTCAAATCAAACAATATACACATGTAATTACATCATTTTGCATGGATGCTCATAATGGAATTTTTATTTTATATTCTCGGCCCAACTAGGAAAATGTACCCCAGAAAAAGCTCGCTGGTGTTTTTGATAGTTGCAATATCAAGCATGGGATGATGATACGATACGAATATTATGTAGGTATATGTGCATTCTACAGAGAAACGTAATTTACCGAAAATATATTTTTTATTTTCACTCCTTTTGTTGTTCACACTTGACGGTATTTTTCACGTTATAATCCTTTGTATTATTTTCCCTGCCTGCGAGCCAACAGTGCCTATTACGCACTCATCATCCTTTCTATTGTAAAAAAAAGGAACCGTATGGAGGAAACATAAGTAACTTTGATGTTATTTTTTATTATCGTCTCTCTCTCTCTTTCTCTCTACCATACACCAGCACCTTTCCACGAGACAAGACTTTTTTTTATCTTTTTAAATAGAAAGGAAATAAATAGAGAGCATAATGGGTAAAACATGCGTGATGAGATGATAATGACGGTGGCGGTGTGGTATGTGTGGATTGCCAAACAATACTTTGCTGGGGCATTGCTGCAAAACAGCCAACAACGCGCAGCCCGACAAGAGGCATACAGAGAGTATTAAAGATAGTAAAAAAATCAAAAACCTAACACTGCTTTCTTCACAATTACAATATAAATAATAATAATAGCTTTGGCTTTTGCACGTTGGCTTTGTACGTTGTAACAAGTAACAGTCACATCTTCCTCTACATCATCGTCTTCCAAAAAGAACTGTTAACCCCCTGCTTTCTGATATATCAGTCAACGCGTTGCACGTTGTTGTAAATTCGCGAAAAAAAATTCAAAAAAGTACATTATCATTATCATCATCTGTGCTGCTGCTGCACTTTTAGAAGTAATGCGTGTAATCGTAAAAGGGTACATGGAGCGAAAAATGATGCAACCTTCATTGCTCTATTATTACTTTTTTATTATTTCATACTGATCATCAAGATCGAAACATTTTTCACTTAAGACTTTTCAAGAGCCTCGAGAAGGAGCAGCAGCAGAGAAGAGGAGTGTACATTTCACACGTGTTTTGCTCGGTCCGCCATGCATGTAAAAACGAACACAATGATAAGAATTAAGGCGAGCTTGATTATGATGATGATAATGAGTGAGTACTTACAGTAGTGAGCTGGGAAGTGAGTGAAAATAAAAGATTTATTTTGTTACTCGTCATACTCGATAACTAAATCTAATTTCCTGTTTACTACTGCTATTGATAAGCAAAACGTAGGAAAACTTTAAGTTAAAATTCATTTTCCCTAGTTTACGTACCCAATGGTTACTAATGCAGTAATACTGTAAAAAAAACTATCGTAACCATTCATGTAAAAACGAACACAATGATAAGAATTAAGGCGAGCTTGATTATGATGATGATAATGAGTGAGTACTTACAGTAGTGAGCTGGGAAGTGAGTGATGATTGCAAGTGGTGGTGTCTGTCCGAGCGGAGTAAAAAGTATGAAATCTTTTTGGGTTTGCGTTTGCTTGTTCGATGATGATATANAGTGATGATTGCAAGTGGTGGTGTCTGTCCGAGCGGAGTAAAAAGTATGAAATCTTTTTGGGTTTGCGTTTGCTTGTTCGATGATGATATACGTAATCCTATCGTCAATTCTCATCTCTTTTGACCATCATCATCATCGTCATCGTCAACAACTCAACATTTCCGATGATCACATTTGATATCAGAAAAATCACACAAAAAACGCCTGTGGAGAGTAACAAGACTTTGAAACCCGCAGTAAATGACCAACAGAGAAAAAAATGAAATATAATCCTCCAAAGGAGACTGAGATTTTACATTGAATTCGTTTTGTAAACGAATGGGTCTTTCTGTTGAACCAATTTGACGTTCACTTCTTCCTAGATCAAAAGATCAATGACTTACAGTCAGAGAGGACTCGCATCTCTCACATCATCATCATCCTATTACACTACTCACTCAACGTTATAATGACGACGATGATGGTTGTATTATGTTTGATTATTATTGCAGTTATTTTGTGTGAAGGTAAGAAGGAAGGGATATGGTTTGCCTCAGCACACAGAACACACACACCAACGCGTACTTACTCTACAACTACAACATATTATGATGATTATTTGCATGTACATCGTGTTGTGTACCATACCATATTACTCCAACGCCAAGAAAGACCAAAGAAGGTAGGAAGTTGGCTATCACTATGTACCGAAACCTCTGGTATTCGTCGTCGTCATTATCATCATCATCATCATTCAAAACACTTCCAATTGTTTGCTGTGGGATGAAACGGATAGACGACATGATGATGATGATCAATATCATGGACCATGCTTTTATTTTATTATTACGTTACACAGGGAAGCCCGTCATTAGCCAAGTACACAGATAAGTACATACACATGTTCGGCACTACATTTATCTACTACTACGATAGGTAGCGCGTTATTTAACCTTTTAAGCTGTTATTAAGTCTTAATGTTTTAATGGGACTATAAAATTACAACCATAATGCAAACAGCACATCCTTCTCACATTTGTACGCTAAAAGCTTTAACTTTATTATTGTTTCACTGGCGAAATGGAAAACATTAGCGTCTCGCATTTTTAATACGTATCGCATCGTAGGTTCATTGAATTGTGTAGCGTACGCGAGAGATAGAGAGAGAGAGAGGCGATTTAGAAGGGGTGGTAAAAAAACGGACATTTGTTCGTAATGTTACGTACCAGTAGTAGTACTAGTAGTAGTGTAAGCATATTTTAGGTACGTCAAATTACTTTTTTGTGCGAAAGTTTTACAGGTACAATAAAATGGAACAATGATACTGTTAAAAGGGCAATAATTCGTACGCACTGGTTATGTTTTTGGTTTAACTGGCTCTGTCTGTGAAGGAAATAATGCATTGTAATTACCTACCTAGTTGTAGTGTAAAAAAGAACACCATCTGTAAAATAGCTTCCCTATAAGCCATACGTAGTTTTCCAGATTAATGCCCTTCTGCTGCGGCATACTAGTGATGAAACAACAGGCGTATTGTTACTAATAATGATCATGATAATATATAGCATGTATCAGCATGTACACACATATCTGTACAATGATTACTGTTATTATTGTTCACTTATTATTACCAAGTCATCTTTCTAGCACCCAACGAGGAACGTTGAAACTTAAAATTAATAAACTGCACATATCGTATGTTGCAAGTGGCGAGGAAGAGTTGCCAAGTTGAATACAAACACAATGGTTGGAACCTGTCATCATCGTCCATCACATCGAAGACCACCATCATCATCATCATTGATCCTGTTTCGTTGCTAAATTAACTTATAAATCCAAGGATGATTAGGAGGATGATGATGTCAAAAAGGAAGTTAATCTTAATAGACTGCCTACGTTCCTATTGTTTTTTGTTCATTCAACTTCAACTTCATCGTCATAGTCATCGACAGACTGTTTTGGTAGACCAAAATTGATAAATGGGTGCTGCAGTCGACCTGAGGGCTTGACGCACATAAAAATGACCGCTTGCGCCTTTTTTACGGTTGCATCAATCATGAATGAATGTACGCATAGCTAAATTCCTTATAAATATCCAAGGCATTTACGCACATAAAATAATCAGTCAGAGTAACGAATGAAAATAAGGCAGAGACCGTAAACAAACAAAAGCGGCGACCTTCAGCCGTTGGAGAATAAGACTTTTTTCTGTGTGGCAGTTTTAAAGGCTCATTGTCAGCCAATGTATGTAAACGTAGTTGTTGTGGGATTTATATAGGTATCGCTGAATTACTACATTGTGCGCAGAGTAATACATGAGAGTCCGCTGCCGTTACTACTACATGACCGTTGTTTCGTTATTGTCATTGTTTTATGCTACATAGTGTGTAATAATAAAGAGTGCAAGCAGGCTCAGATAAATATCAAAGGGAGCAGAAGGTTCCAATTGGATTTGCTCGACCTTCTTCTAAGCGTGTAAAAGTCAAAGAAGAGTATATACGAGCAAGATTACCACTCCCAAAATTGTGATTCACTCAAGCCAAAGCCATAGATCCCATTTTTATGAGGAGCACTATAAGCGGTATACTAATACAGTCAAGTTATATGGATAATTCAAACACACCTTTTCATAAAGACACATACATGGCTTGCTATTATACGGCTTCCGACTGTGTGCACTGAAAATGGCACGCACCCTATTAGCCCAGTAATTTTCAGGTGTTTGCAAACAAATGGAAGTAGAAGCGGCACATAAGCATGCATAAATAATACAATTTCTGTGAGTATGTGCAAATAAAACATGCACCTGAAAAAATGTGACATGCTGTATTTGTGGTAACTTCTAAAAGAAGAATTAGGACAATGCAGAAAGATGAAGGGGAAGGGTTAACTGCTGTGGCTGTACTTGACTCTGGCCACCCAGCTTTGTAAAATCCTATTACACCATGTAGCATATTAGAGGTAAATGTTAGGACTGGACAAAGCAGAAAGATGAAGGGGAAGGGTTAACTGCTGTGGCTGTACTTGACTCTGGCCACCCAGCTTTGTAAAATCCTATTACACCATGTAGCATATTAGAGGTAAATGTTAGGACCTATCGACTGTTGAATGATTCATCGTTTAATAATTTAATATTGCTTCAACATTAAGTCATTTCGTCATCTCATTGTGAGTAAAAATTTAAAATATGAAATGGATTGCTTGCAGGGTAGGGTGTAGACGCAGAAGATTTATTCGTCAATTTTGTTGTCTGTAATTTTATCATCTCTTGGCTGCAACTTTAACCAGCAATTAGACGATCTTAAAATGTCACGTTGTGATTATGAATAAAACATGCATCTTGCATGTTGTTTGACGGACTCCGGTAGAAAATTAAATAAATGTACTAATCACGTGTGGGATTTTTGGAAGTCTATGCCCTAAAGTAAAATTTGTTCTTTTTGTCTTTGTCGTAGTCATAATTTTATTTTACGACGTACATCCGTGAATATTGTGCACCATGCACACTTAAGAAGTAAACTTAATGCGCTGTGGCTTCCACCACCACTAAATACGGTCAAATGTCAAACTAAATTCGTGAACAAGTTGTTGACGAGAAGTACAGTGACTGCGTGACCTCAAAAACATGCTTATTACTTGTTACAGGTTTTTATGGAGTTTGCAGACGGAAGAAAATGTAAAGTTACTTTCAAAATATTAAACGCCAATGGCTAACTTTACATATGCGATAGGTGCGCTTACGGATTTTAGGATCGTCATGATTTTATAATGAGTGAGGATGATGCGATCAACAAAGTACATGATTTCTTACTAACGAAAACAAAGCTGTTGTGGCAAAAGACGAGAGAGAGAGAGAGCGAGCGAGGAGAAAGGACGACGTAAAAACAATAAAACCTGACGTTTCATTGTTCACTTCAAAAACAGAACAGGCGTGGGTGTCTGGTTTGAACTTTTGACGGTCATTTCTTCAGCAGAATTTTAAAATCCTTTTCACTGCTTATAGATGTTCATACTAGATGAGCATCAGCATAGCATATGACAGCACAAGACAGACAAGATTTCGCTTGTTCAAGTTCAATAAAACCGTAATTGTTTCATTCATATTTGGCGAATATGAAAGGGGTTAAGCTGAATTGGGATACTACAAAGAAAAAATCTTCCCGCAAAAAAGTCGAAACTTCCAAGTAGTAACATGAGTAAAAGCATGAGTGTACCGGCATTAGGCATCAAATACTTATTTCACTGAAAATCTGCAAAAATAACCAATTGTTACTAAAATGGGAGTATATAGGATTCTATCTATTTATCACACATGTATCCAAAAAGCTCATAATTTTCACTGGCAAACATATACATAATATATTCCTAATAATATGATAGTGATAGTGTGTAAATGTGGTATCCGTTAACAGAAGAGAACTGAGCACCTTTTGTTCATTCTCATGATTCACATTCTCTTGTTTTGCAATCGAGGTTTTCTGGCAGCAACATCAAAACACAATCCCACAACAGCAAAATAGAATTTCCTTTTCTCTGCCATTGACCTCCGACTAAACACTCCTCCGGAAGTTCAATTTACATCCACAAAAACTTCTCGTCAGTTTATTCAGCAGTAATACTGCTACAAAGGAACTGCAATCCGCAATCCCCGCTGATGTAAACTATCTATATGGTTTGCAGTGTGCAAACAGGACATAGGAGTGTACATTTTACTGGATTCTGCTGCTAAGCAAACAATCTTTAATTTATTTAGGACCAGCCTCCGCTGGGAGTATCTAGATTTCCTTTGCCCCGTCCGGCCGTCCG
>JAHZNE010000379.1:0-35597 GCA_027744055.1 Callyntrura sp. NNG-2020 | reverse complement strand
AAAAATTTATTTCTGTTACAAATGATTCATATTTATGTTAAATCTAAATCATTTAAATTTTCTAACACAAAATTCTTGTTTTAGAGTAAGCAGGCCATAACATTCTAGCAATGTTACGTGACAATGCAACCAATATTCGTGGAACCTAACATTCTTCAGATGAAATATTCTACATAATATTTTTGCAAAAATTACAAAATGCATGTATTTAAATAAGAGAGATGGTATAGAGTATATCTTTTTTTCTTTAACGGCAAAGCGTTGATGAACCTATCGCCATGTCAACGGCAGAGGTCATAGCATGGCTATATATTTGCTCCCCCATTTCAACACGTCCTCCCCAAATTTTCATCAATATATACTTATGTTCAATTGCTTGGAAGAGTTCGGAGATGAACTTTTGATATCATTCCCGAGGGAGGGGGCAGCGAGATTGGTAAAAATGTAAAACGCACCTAAATAAGATGAAATTTAGTAAACATGTATGTACCACATACCACTATAACGTTTTACGTACAACCACATAGACCAACATACATTTAATTTAGTCAATTCGGGGCACTTCCCAAAATCGGTTTTACAGGTAACCAGTATATAAGTGTAACTCTGTCAAAATCAAACGGCGAGTTTAAAATGTGAATACAATAGCATCCAACAATTGCAAGACATAATGGAAACAACCGTTGTTAAGGAACCTGAAAGCTGACATTTTCATGAGTAAATATCATGCCTGAAACGGTGGTTTTTAATCGAAGATTTCAGCGGCTCTTTGCTTCAGCTACGCTATATCTTATAGATGGTTCAGCTTAATTTTGCAGGCACGTAACGTAAAATTTTCACCTTTAGATTCCCAATTTGAATGAATGTAGGCACGATTCTGATGGGAATGGTTTCTTGTTATTATCTGCTGCTGTAATTCGATAGCTTTCAAATTGATGAAGAATTTGCAACAAAATTTGGTTGCTACACGCCTTCCTACGCTACCGCTTCTTTGCAGTAATAATGTCATCGTGGATCGCATAGAATACGCATTTGGCATTCGCATTAGCATTATCCAAGCGTGAATGAAATAGAAATGTGAAAAATAAAATTTATATATGGCAGCAGTTACGATCAAGGAAATTTTGAATGTCGACAGTTTTTCGCACATAAACACACGTGTTTGAGACATTTATTTTTTAATTTTTACGGGGGACTTTGCTCCTTTGTCATATAATTTTATTTTTATGGAACACACTTGCCTTGATTCCAAATGAAAACACATGTACACGACGTTCTTTATCATTCTCCCAGTAATACATTTTATTTAAAAACATCAATTGAACTATTTCTAGCAATAAAAATAATTATTTACAATGACAGTTTTATATAATTTTCAGCTTCATGATTGACAGCCACTAGTACTCTTGACTTTTAAAGTAACAGTTAGCACAGTACATGGTTTTGGACTCTTTTCATATACAGCTAGGTGTACCAACGACACCTTTGTAATGGTACATTTATGATATAGGTATGTATGTTTCACAGGACATCATATATATAATATATTATGTCATTCAATAATTTTTAATATTTTAGGTACGACTTTACACACCTTGTAAGATTTGGGTTACTTTTGATATAACATATATATACAATATACTACTTTCAAAGCCGATAAGTATCAGACTTCCGTTCATACTTAGGTGCAGTTGATTGTTGTTCATAATTACTTACATTAGAAGTAATCGTATGTAAACAAGTAAAATAGAGATATTGGCCTGGTCTTCTAGAACACAATGTTTCTATTCTGCAGCCGTAGACAAAGACATCTAAGTCAAAGACGACAAAGGCTTCCGAACACCATGACATGCATATGACGACGAGTATAAATCCATTTTTACTAAAACAAAATAGTAGTTGTACACAGAACATCAGACGATCATCAAGTTCTTAACTGGGTGTGCTAAAAAGAGTACAGTTGCCAAATGCTATATTACAACGTTTTAAAACAAGTGACATTTGCAGACACATTAGCACAGCGGAAGCACATTATACAGAATTGAGGAGTACAACAATATACAATAAGTGTGTGTACCTTAGCAACTTGCCCATAATTAAGTACATCATTTTGGAACGTTTCTACTTTCTAAATTTTCTACACGTTTTTTTTTAAATTTTCATTACGGATTTATAATTTTTGTCTTCCGTAATAGATCGACATGGACAAATATATTAGTACATTACCGCCCAGTTTTTTAAATACTGCAGACGCGATTTAAAACCGCTTCCATTATTATTCTTATCAGATGTATTACGTTTAATTGAAACTAGAATATTTTAAAGCAAACTGATATTTCTAATATTATGATGCAACTACTGTAAGCAACGCAGTTTATGGCTACCTTTAAAGCTTTCCTTTCGTACTAAATTTTACCCACATCAATTAATTTAGCTGATATATTTTTAAAGTGTATAGCAATTACAGATAATCCGCCATATTGGAACCCATCTGAAACTGAAACTTTGGTACCATAATCAAACTAGCTTTGGCATAGTTGTAACTTTATAACGTTTATGTATTCACAAATTCAATTATTATGTACATCGCCCGTCCTATCAATATTCTATATATGCAGATTCAACTGTGTTTAAAGCTGTGTTAACTGTTAAATAAATATCTATTGGTATTTTACAATATACGACTACATCGCGTTTCTTTAACCTATATAGTTTTAAAAAGCAAATGTCTGAAAATCTAAACAAATCTAAGCTAGAAATTAGAACTAACAGTAATACGACAACGTAAAGTCTACAAAACAGTCTCTATTTCAATGGCTATAAATGGCTATTATACCTTTAAAACCTCTTGCATATATGATATATATATCCGACAACTATATTTTTCAGTTCACATAAATATTTCACCTCAAGATCCTTTCCTACGCACACCACACCGCCATTTATTTGGTGCTCATAAAATCGTTCTACATTGTAACGTTAACGCTTTATAGTAAAGTAAATATAATGCTTGATCAGCGAGCATTTAGCAATTCGATATAATAAAGTAATAACTAAATTTACTTTCCGTAACTCGGAACATAACGTATATAAATATTGGAGTTTCAAATAACAATTTCGTAATAGGCATGAACCAGAGAGAACATATCTTTTAATTACTGCACAGAGCGACCAATGATTACCATGTCTCCCCTTTGATAATGATAATGAGCTCCAGCTCTGAACTAACAATAATTATGTCAAATCACAGTGAGAACTAGGTTGACTACAAAACTCGCAACAGCAACAATCAAAAATATTAACTAGACTGTTCAAACCTTCAGCAAGTTACTACGCTGAATACGTTCTCTTTATATAGAGTCTTTCTAATCACTATCACAAACATGCCTATATATATACACATAATATTGACATATTTAACCATTTATGATTTATGCTCACTGATTTTACTTATTATTTACGAGATGACGTGATGTATACTGAATAGGTAATTAACCCTCATATAGGTATGCTATTGAAGATTCTTTGTCATATATTTTATATATGCTGTTTGTTTGTTTTATATTATGTTTAAAATATGTTCCTAGTATTTTTTTCTGTTTTTCTTTCTTATTGAACTATTTTGCGACAATATGAAAATACACCTCTACATAAGTTTAGGTTACAATGCTCGGTTAATTCAGATATTGTAGCTTCATCTCTTGATCATGACGGCCAATTTTTTTGTTTTTTCTCTCGGATAAAATCTTTTGAGATTAGCCAAGCTTTACCTTCTCTATTTTATAGCATGTGTGTGTGAATAGTTTCACATGAAAGTCTACTTTATACTACTTTGATGAATGTAATTGTACATATAGAGTAAATTTCTAATGAGGTCAGACAATTTATCCCTGAGTGTAACTCCCTGAGGTAAGCGACCCAGCCGGCAGCATCCTATAAAATAAATATGTGATTGTATTTTTTGCCCATTAAAGATACCGAGTGTAATTCAATCGTAATTCCATATTTTACATACCTTGTAGAGGATGCACAAGAAGAGAAGAACAACATCAATGAACATGCCCACAAAGCCAAACATAAGAAGGGTTTTTCGTCCTGCCTTTTCAATGATTCCAAGAGAGACAAGGGTCATAACCACATTCATTGCTCCCATTCCCAAAGTGGCCAACTGGGCAGTAGTTGTACTTAATCCGGCGGACCTACATTTTAAGAATTGGTAATTGTTTTAAATCAAAACTACGTACTTAATAGAAATCACTTAAGCATATGTCCTAAAACATTAAATTTGTAAGATTGTCGTACGTGAAAATGCTGGTGGAGAAGAAGATGACGGCGTTAATTCCACTGAGTTGTTGGGCAAACATCATCATGCAAGAAATAATAAGTGGCATTCGTAGAGCTTCAGAAGTGAACATTTCCTTCAAAGTTGCCTTTGGTACAGCCTTCATTTGTTCATATTCAGCCCTCATTTCGTCAAGTTCGTCATGGACTTCAATGGTACCTCGGAGCCAAGTCAATCCTACAAAATTCCAAAGAAAACATTTCATTGTTTATTTTGTTTCCCATAATAAAAAAGCTGCATTAAAAGATGTTTAGAAGTACTACACACCTCGTTGTGCTTCAATTTCCTTTCCTTTGTTCAAGAGCGTAAACTTTGGCGATTCCGGGCAGATAGGAAGAGAGCAGACCTGGAAGATGGCAGGGATGATAGTGCAAGCCAAAAGCCATGGCCACATGGATTCAGTTCCAAGCAAAGCTCCAAGACCAAGGATCTGACTGATTAGAATGGAAATAGTGACTACTAGCTGGTAGACAGTTCCAACGGCTCCACGAAGATGTTGAGGAGAGATTTCAGAGAGGTACATTGGGGTGAGACCAGCATTGAGACCCGAATTAATACCGACAAAGAATCTGCCAACAATTAACATCTCGTAATATCCGCACGGCTTTGCAAATCCTTCGAGAATGACGGCAATAAGGATGGTAATGTTATTCCACATAAGTCCAACTTTTCTGTAGGAAACAGATGAGTTATCAATTTAAACAGCGAATATACATGGTTTACGTACATAATACAATATGTGTTATTTCAAGACAAGTTCTCACAACTACACAGATGAGTTATCAATTTAAACAGCGAATATACATGGTTTACGTACATAATACAATATGTGTTATTTCAAGACAAGTTCTCACAACTTGTGACTTACCTTCCAAGTTTGTCAGCGATAATGCCAGTCATCATAGCTCCGAAAATTCCTCCTACACAGTAAATGGAAACAACCCATGACCAAATATCTGTCACCTGTGTTTGCTCCATATACTGGCCCCATCTTTCATGTGCTGATTCGTTGATGAATTGGCAAATTAGCTGTAAGCGTAAATCAATTAATTTCATTAATCATACAAGTACACTACATACTACATAGTGCATATGTGTATGTGTCGAGAACTCATCTCATCGAACATACCCATCAAGTTGGGAAAGTTATGTGTAATGGAATTCAATAATTTAGCTTAAAAGCATATAGTAAAATATTTTTATTTCAAAACCACCCGGTAAGCTTTTGGAAATTAACGAGTACTCTCTTTTGTCTACAAAACCATTAACATTTTTTAAATAAAATAAAATAGCATCCAAATACTCATTAAACCTTTGTCTCTATTATGTTTGGTCATTTAGTCTGTTCATTGGCACGATAAATGATAACTACGTATTGTAAAAAAGGGTTCTTTCTAATTTAAATGGCAAGAAGATCTCAATTTATTATAAATTACGTTACGTGGCATTACGTGATTTTTACTTCCACGTGGCAAGAAAATGCAATGTCAGAAAGAGAACGACTTTGGAAGTCCACTGACCAAATATTGTAATATCTTCAAATGTAATTACGGTAGCCAATATTATTGGACATATGATGAATGACGTAGACGAAGGGACAACCGGTTTTGTCCCTTTTTTTCTATTTTATATGTGATAATGATAATGAGCTATTTATGCAATTTAAGTTATGCAATTCCCTCATTTGGACAAGTATTTAGGGCAGCTCTATCAAAAAAGCTCTGGACCGCTTTGCCTAATATATATTACTAGCGTTTTATGCAAA
The DNA here is from genome assembly GCA_027744055.1 of Callyntrura sp. NNG-2020. Taxonomy (NCBI): domain Eukaryota; kingdom Metazoa; phylum Arthropoda; class Collembola; order Entomobryomorpha; family Paronellidae; genus Callyntrura; species Callyntrura sp. NNG-2020. Next base: position 29,490 of record JAHZNE010000379.1, on the reverse strand, counting down.
ACTAATCAGCCAAACGTTGTACATAAAAGGAAAATGTAGTTGTCGTGTAGAATTTTGTGAAAAAAGAATCGGCAAGTGAAAGTAACAAAAGGTGCGAAAGTAGGCTCTGATTTAAATGACTGGTAACCGGCATAATTTTTTACGTGAACAGTGATGAACTAGGCTAAATATCAATGGTACGAATCTTCTCTTCACATCCCACTTCTAACAAGACAATATTCCAAAAAAGTTATTTTTAAAAAATTTGGTGGTGAAAAAGTTTTCAATGGGATAATTTATGCGGTTAACTGAACCTTGCAAATCCAGAAAGGTTTCTACATGATTATTACTCTTTGCTAGAGGCGTGGGTCGTAGTGGGTTGCACTGCACTTTACACTAATTGATTTTGTAGAAACGCCATCCCATTGTCACAGGGAATGTAAAAAAGAGCATTATTTATCTATGTAAAGTCATCTACGCATTCTAACATGCACAAATATTCATCGAACAGAATACTAGACCGTGTTGTACAAAGTTGGTTAAAACCAACCTGTGACAACGACGAAAATAAATTGAGAAACAATGTAGTGCAAAATAATGTAAAATGATTTTGTGGTGAGCGGGAGGTAATTTTGTAAAAAAATCAATTCAGTCAAAGTATCAACCCAGATCAATGTTGGATAGACAATTGCATTTCAAGGTGTATGTATTAATTTTTATGATCACTTCAGCTTGAAAAATGTTGTATCAATAATTAAACAGAGAAGATTTTTGGCCATTCTTAGTTTCGGTTTACATTAAATTATGGTGAGGTTTCATTCCATTTGCTTACACCTATAATATGCAGCTTTCGTTTTGACAAAGTTACAAACAGACCCGACCCAACGTTGAGCAGCTAGCTAGCTGAAATATAATGACAGCGTTTTGGCACTCACCAATAGACTTATGTCATATAAGTAAGAAATCACTATTTTTATACGACAGAAACAGAATGAGTATTTTTGGATCGGGAATCCAAGCATTCAAGTTTTTTAGAAATGAAATTGTGTAATTATGTATCTATGCTATGGTGTATGCTTACATATTGTTTCTTTTGTATACCATCTGCTTTCCAAAGTTGCAATATTTGTACTGTGCAATGCACTAAACTGACATGTACGTTAAATAATTAGCTATTTTCTGGTATACCACTCACGACGAACTTCCAAACTGAGAAATGCATGGTAGGAAAAAATTTTCAACGGAAAACTATTATATGGACGAGTTTACATAGACTTCTTCTACGCCCCCAGACTATTGTTTGGTCGGGTCAAGGTTATCAAACTTCAAATCTGGTTTTAAGATGGAAGGCATTTACTTTGTGGGATGTGGTTGGATACATAGTTTGTAAAATAATACGTATAGTTCAGTGATACGGAGAAACGCGCATGGCATTTACTACCAAAGAGCTTGCAAACATGTGTAAATTTTTTGTCGGATATGTTGGCAATATCAGTAAACTCACCTATAACCGAAATAATTTTACTTTAGACGTTTACTGCTGTCTCCGACTTTTGGCAACCATTATAACGTCAATTGTTGTGCGAGCTTTAGTTTATATATTTTGCAACTTTTGTCACGCTCGTGAAAGAAAAATCGACAGAAACGAAATAGACTCGAACCGCTACCTAATTGCATTTTACTAAACAACTTTGCGTATCACAGGGTGGAGGGATTAGGCGCATTAACTGATTTTACAGAAATGACTCGGGAAGGTCAAAGTCAGTTAACCGCAGAGAGATCATAAGATTGAACAAACTCTACATATAAAATGAGTCTAGGAAAATAAAATAAAAGGGAGCAAGAGCAAGTTTTATTAGATCAAAGTCTAGTTAACTACTTTTTCGTCTTTCTCCGTATAACGCTCCGTTTACTCAGACGTTTTTGAAAAAGGTGACAGAGTACTCGGATACAAAATGGTGGCGGTATGTACATAATAATATGTGCCTAAGCTGTAGTCGAAGTGACGATGGTGGTGGATGATAAATGACAATAAATAACGATTTGACCGCGTGGTACAGAATCGCACATTTCAAAAAGCACAAGCCATATTCATTTACAACAAATAACGTAACAGTATAAAAAAATCTTACCTCTTGCGGAGCATTGAGAACACCGGTGTTGTAACCATGTTGGAAAGCCGAGCCAAATGCTGCAGCTGTAATGGCCAATGCAAGTCGCGCATTAAGACCCTGAAAAAAAAAACAAGTAATTTATTTTAGCGGTGAATCATAAAAGCCTAATTAATATTGAATTAACATGCCCATTCGGTATCATGAATAATGATCATTTTCGTCGGATTACTCTGTAGTTTAATATATAATGACTAATGAGTGTTTGCATTTAGCTCCGTAAAACCAAGTGCTTAGTCATTCTATTCCGTAAGAGAAGAAATGACGTCCGTCGGATAAAAGACGATCTCACGTCAACTTTCAATTTTGAACAAATGCTTATAAAAATACAGACATTGACGTGTGCATGTGCATGAATGCAATCATATGAAATGCAATAAGCTGCTTTAGTTTGATTATTTTGTACTCTTTACTAACTATTCAGTCAAGGTTATTTTTGCATTTTTAATTTTCAATATTAGATAGCAAAACTATCGGCCCATCAGAATTCATAATTTCGTCATAATTTATGATATTTTCGTCAAGTCATAATTTATGATCACGGGTTGCTGAATGCTTTTTAAACAAACGTGCCAACAACAGAAAATTCGTCGGCTTTAGATGCTTGTCTGATTTTACGGACCTGACCTGATGCCAAGAATTGATATGAGGCTCAAACGACGACAGATAGTATAAAACACTGAAATGCTTAGCTGCAAATGAAACCACACTGACGGAATACTAATAGTAATAATGCAGACATTTGATAGTTTGGCGTGGTCAGTTAAGTCATACCAAACAGCGGATTTTTAGCTTACCAAACAGCGGATAACCCTGTCTTTCTTCCTTCATGCAGCAAAATGTTCTTTTAACGTTCTTATGCTAATGACTTTGACCAACAAAGACGATTTTATGATTTTGGATTACGCCATGATTAAGAATAATAGACAAAATTGTCTTGCTTTCCAGCTTTATGTAGTAAACGTCAATGATGTATATAATGAAAAGTGTAGTTTTCAAGGTAAAACCCGCCTTCTTCTTAACATTAAAGCTGGTCGAAATAAAGTAATTTTGAAGGTCACCTGCCCACAAGATGTTTGAAATGAAGGACTTCTGGTAATTCCAGGAAATTTCCAGTAAAAGTACAACTATTAGAAAGCACGACACGTTTTGCTATAAAAATCGTTTCGACTGACTGTATTATTAGCTTACTCCGTCGGATGATTTTCAATTGTATCCTTAAAAAGTTATAAATTATTACCACTATACTTGACATGACAAGCAATTTAAATATACTTCTTTGTTCTAGTATCTTTTTTTACAATTTCATCAATAGATGCTGGTATAGTGGTGGTGGTGGTGTGTCCTTTCAAGGATAACAAGATTCACGTTCATAGCTCTAATTAAAATACAAACATTTTTTGTGGATAAATTTATTGCATCAGTCAGCAACCTTTCTCTGTTTAAAGTAGTGTAGGTACAATTTCAACACGACTGTCAATGCTTAGACTCCTACAAAACTGCGATTTCTTCCTTCCCAAACATTATAATCCGGTTTTAAATGAAATGCTCGCCTGATTTAATACTATGCATTAATACAGGTATGCATATTTCGAAAATTTGCTACCATCCACCATGATCTGCCATTACGCTAATAATGCTTCATTGAACCTTCCACTTCTACGTGAAAGGGAAGGACTCTTGACAATACATATTACGGGTAAATAGTAAATCAATTACTGTTCTACCTACGCCGTCACATCAAATATTTAGGTTGAACAGGTATAACCTTTAATTTTGGTTCAGGTAGGTTGACGGCCAAGCCTATGAATACACCTCCAACCCAACCTCATTAGTTCCAAGAAATATTGCTATTAAACTTAAAACAAAAAACGACGAAAGTACTTTGGCAAGATAAATCATGAATTGCTAACAATGTTTCGTACATACACGCCATTATAAGATGCAAGCTACACTGAATTCTGAATCAACAAGCGTGCGACAATTATGTATATAAGCATACATTATAGAGAGGCGGCAATCAATGTACTCTCTTTACAGAAGGCACAGCAATTGCTTTCAACAGGCGTAGTGTAGTCAATCTTTCTATCACATATTAACAATTATGATACATATGTACACATGTCTAGTCTGTACACCATTATTATTTTCATCACGACAACGAAACGGTTGATTATTATTTTGATTAGTGGTATCCTCTTCTCTTCGACACCACCTTAAACGTCTTGATGCAAAGCACAGTACACGACCTATCTGAGAATGCAACAAGTTAAAATTTACACCTTTGACAGGTTGATGTTGATTGACAGGTGAAATTATTATGACATGCACAGTGCACTGTAAAAGGAATATATTCAAACTTATACTCCACAAAATTCAAGTTTTGCAATAAAAGTGCATAATTTTCAAGTATATTATTCAAATGATTACTTTTCATACCGCTCTTTGTATGTACGGCATTGTGGTTGATGAGTATAAATATAAAATATATAAACTAGATTTAGCAATAACAGGTAACTTGAAACTGGCTTAAAATGACCAAGTATCGAGATGAGGAGGTATTTATTTGCACTTATCACAAAATACAAAAATTACACTTCAAAATGCTTAGTCTTAACTACATAACACGACACACTTCAGCGTAGTAACCATATATGGTAAAATCATATCTGTTCTCGACCTAAATAAATCCGTAATCTGTGATACAATATAATATTGTGTAAAATTTCTGAAAAATGTATTTATAAACTCTTGACACAATGTTTTCTTCTGGTTTTCATTTACAACGACCAAATGACAAGTTGACAAATACTGAAAGAGAACAGTTCTGAAACTGAAAAATCTCTGCAAGCTATTAAGACTAACTACAAGATCCTACCAAGAGATCGGATGCGACAAGTTTCCGCTGACGTTTGCGCAATGCTTTCCGTTTACGTGAGGAACTGTGGCAAGCCCATTTCCACCTCCCCCTCCTCTTACCCCTGTTTACACATACCGGGTGACGAGATTATATTTCAGGAGAATTCCTATGTACCATTGGTGCACCACAAGTTCAAAGCATTTTTGTGTGTGAACTTTTATGGCGCTGGGGGTCGGATATGTTGTTCTAGTTGCAAAGCACGGTACATATATATTCATATTTTGTGGTGTTCGTCCGGAAGGAAGAAACCTCATACCGTTGGAATGCAGCTACCGTTAACTTTGCATTTGTATGTCGTATTGTCTCTATATGCTTATCGTTCCTAGATGCATAATGTGACACGGGGTAAATGTAAATTTGAATAAGAGTATGATGCAACATTTTATTCAGTTCGTAGAAGCTTGGGTACGTTCTGACAGACACCACAAACCTCAACTGTAGATTCGTTCATAACGGTTGGCCCACTACATCTTTTCCTCTGCAAGGGGCTTGGTTTCAGTGCGACGACACACACCACCAAATGGCAGCTTGTCATTGGCTGTTCTTGGAGGCGTTGCTAAAATAGTTTTTGACCGAGCTTGGCTACGTTCCAAGATTAATGTGTGCATATAAAAAAGTAAACTTTTAAGAGGACAGATGCTTATACTACGTATTCTCAATTTGTTTGTATTCATTTGCACATGCAAGAAGGAGAGTAAAAATACAATAACGTACACGTACGCAGACATAGGCATTCTTTTTTTCACTTCAATTTCCTTTCCAATCGAGTTACATGCTGTGCCAAAAGCGCCAATGTACAGTAGTGAAACTCGTACACTTTATTTAATAATTACTCATCACTACCACCCTACGTCTGCACATCTTTGTGTTGATGGAAACTACGTGACTAAAGTACAATAGCCTACAAACTTGCTGGGTGTAATATATGCAACTACGTAGGTATGCGTGTTTTTTTATCTTGCCCCCTTGGTATTGTAACAATACACAGTAGATTGCATCATGTTTGCAATTTTTTATTAAGGTTATTCAACGTACATTCACATTTCTTTGCTTTCTTTGCTTTGGGTATTGTAATTGTGCATATTAACTTTTGACTTATTATTATTATTATTATTATTATTATTGCTGGAATTTGCTATCGTCATGTCATGATTCAATATTTTATTAAGAGGAACTTATCGTTGTGTCTGCAAATAAACCAAAGTCGATAACTCTTACTGTTTTTTGTTTTGCGTGTCGACGGGTTGTCGCGTAAATGCATTATACGATAACAAAAAATCGAAAAGCCTCTCCAAAAGTTTTTGTGTGTAGTTTCTGTTTAAAAAATGGAATGAGATACGTGAACCAGATGGAGTGGGGCTTCATAGTCACGATTCACGACGATGCAGACAGACACAGGACCAGGAAGCTTGCGCTAAAAAAATATTACTTTGTAGGGTGGGCCAGGAAAAATGCACAAAGTTAGTTCAACGATTTATCAGATTTACATAGCGACAAGATTGTGTTTTGTTTACAAATCACGTATGCAGGTTTCAGACACTGATTTTGAATCAATTTTTAGCAGACAAAAAGCGGCTCAAGTAAAAAACAACGTCCTTATCTTTTGTATCGACAAAAATGGCATGGGTAGATGACTAATGATTCATTTATAGACACCTTCAGTGTACCGTCGGATACGTCTCGTCTCGTCGCATTGTAAATTAGGTAGCTACGGTACATCCATTTTTTGGTTCTTAGGTGAACTTGTCTGTGAGAGAGTGATTATGGTGATAATGTCGATTAAAAAAACGCACAATGTACAAGGAACTCATCCAAATCATCCCAAGTACGCAGAAACAATTGCAACGCAAGGCGGCTGAGGCTGAGCAATAATAATTACCCTGCTCTTTTTGTTTTATGAGCAAATTTTTTTCTCGTCTGCTAACCAACCCAGCAATTTTATTTAACTTTTTGCCCTTATGAACATTATATTAAGGTTAGCATGGCGGAGCAAAAATTCTAAACGTGTTCCACACTAAATTGTGGCTTTAGACGAATTGGATAAATTTAAGTGTATTGTAAACAACGAACAAATCAGTCATACCTAAGTAATACGGCGACTTTTCCTCTCATTTTTATTGCAGATTACGTGTTAGCCCATCCCAGGTTTAAATAGAACGCAATTTAGTTCATGAGAGAGGAAAGGTACATAAAAAGTAATAAAAAATCCATCCATTATGTATACATCAATTTGTACGATGTACGTCATTTAAAAGTACATTTAACGTTGTAAATGAGCACATACCAATAAGATAGAGCCGCCAAAAATTAATACGTAATCACTATAAAATCTCACAGTATTTCTTTCTGGAACGATTTTTCCTTTTATTGCGTACTATGTCATTCATGATAATTGAACGAGGAAGGATACACTACGTCATATTACTATTACGTGAACACAACAGGTAAAGGTAAAAAGCGTTTTGCAAAGTTATTGACGATGAAAATGAAGAAACCTCTTGTCATTTCACCTTCTACGTACGCAATTAGGTATTCCCTTGCAATGTTATCCAACTCTTTGGATAGTGTGATGCAATTCAGCGTGTACACAATTGTATTATAGTAAATTGCTTCCACAAGTGTCATTTATTTCTCATGTAAATCTATTCGTTCCTATTTTTTGCTCTACCTACACAAACATCACACATCATTGCCATCCAGCCGAAGCCGAAACTAATGTATGACCTATGAGGAGGATTTTCGTGCCGAAAGTCACATGAAAGTTGGCTCTCTATTTTGCCAGCGTTGTTTAGCGATTTCGGCATTGCAAATTAAAATTTAAAAAAAATATGCACACATATTTGAAGCTGTAGTCATCGAAATTAAGAAATGATCTAATTACTACCAGCACTACGGAATGTTGTTGCTGTAGGAAACCACCACCCTGTTAAGGTGTTGTGCATTGTGTCTGATGTTGTGTTTACATTTATGTATTCTGCGCTGTCTGTCTGTCAAAAATATCCCATGACATAAGTAGGTACGTAACAGCAGCGTTATTAATTAATGTGTTATGTACTTTACTACGTACAACGTATAATGCATCACGTACACAACTCTATTAATTATTCTAGTTCATCAGCAATTAACATATGTATGAGAAGTCCGTCTTTAAATATAGTTCTTAATAAACCTATTGCTTCCTTTTGGCTATTACTTTTCTGGGATTTCAGTAACTGTTAAGGCTGCGCGTATTACTGTTACCGATATGTATACGTAAATGGAAAAGTAAATAAGTCTGGGCTAGAGCAAAGGTGTCAAAAATGTTCAAACTTGCTATGCGTATCAGTATGTACTCGTATATCTGTGTTTGTTTGGCATGTAAACGAATTTTGTATACACTACCTATTAAACACATTCTTATCAGGTAACTTCCAATGTCTTATCGTTATTTACACGTAAAATACCGTACATGTTGCTGCCCTGGAGTTCTTAAAAGTGGCTGTCTCTCATTTTCTCCCTCTTCTGGTGGCAAAGTTTCGGTTTCTTCAATAGCGGACATTGGTCCCTTCTTTCAAGGAAAAGGGTGATAATTGTTTCTTGTGGTAATAATAGTAATTGTGAACACTTTTGAATGTATGTAATGTGGACAGTGAGCACTCGACTCTGATAACTGAGCTGGTTATAACTGGCCTTCCTTTGCAGTGTCTCTTTAAGTCACAACTTTCCAATTGTATGCATGTATGTGTACTTCCTTATTTTAATACAATATTGCACCAACTAGCCAAGAACGGTTTCCCCAAAACAGGTTCAAATACCGACTAAAAGAGAAGAGTCAAGTTGACAACTGGGAAGAATCACATGACGTGAAGTATCTGTAAGTGGGATGATAATGGGATGGGTTTCTGTGTGAATTTTTCAGTGTACTTCACTAACCGCTGTTTTGGAGATAAACATTGAATTCTATGATGATTTTATGGCTTGAACTTTTTCTATGCTACATTACATTAATACATAGAGGCACATAAAAGCCCACGGCTAAACTGTTCGTGGGCAGCCACACAGTTTGCTCCTTTAGTTGGTTTTGGCTAGTATTTGCTGGTATCATGTAACGAGTAACGACTAACTAATGAATGATGTATAAAATGAATGAAATGGTTAATGACATGAGATCTTCGCTCTTTGTTCATTTGTGGATGAGACGCAATTTTAAATGTTTATGTTTGTCAAGCAAGATAATCTATTTTTACACAGGAAAACCAAACTTGAACTCAATGAGGTTAGGTACATGAAAATATACGCTGTCACGATTTTTTAGTTAATGGTGATGTATTAAAATGGAGTTGGAAATGCCCATCCTCAGTAATGAAATTCGTAGATAAAATTATGAATTACCAACTGCCACATATCAAAGCACGTGGTACAAACTGTAAATATACAAATTTTTTTTTCGTGTTTGACGTTTTAAACGATCTGGAAATCGCGTGTCATTCAGTCATACATCTTTAGAATGAACTGTGAGCATTTGTGTGTTGTTATGAAATTTATCTTAATGATTTGACTTTCAATAAATCGATTACAAATGCATGTTTTTATAATGCTCCCTGTTTTCGTTTACCTTCAATTGGTACAGTCCAAAAATGGTTATAAAATTATAACGTGGTGTAACACGATAGTGTAAAAGGCGAAAATTGACTGTATGTATAATTAAAGGTGCTTACGTAGAATTCTCCGCCGTTACTGGTGAAACTGTTAAAGAAATGTATACCAACAAAAATATGACGAACTTTAATACATTCGCGGTGATTTCAGAACAACAAAAGTAACAAATTTGCTACTACTTCATATTTGCCGCAAAGGTTATCTCTTTACAATGTTTCAGTTTTGTCTATGCGAAAAGAGCGAAAATAATTTATTTATGTATGTTTTTGTCCCACCGTCGATACACAGATAACCTTGAGATCTTTTCGTAACCCGGGCCTCCAGATCTTTTATAAAATCATTAGCGCAAATGCTTTTCTCGCTTTTCTCCGTAAAGTCTTGTGTAAAGTTCTGTATATCTTCATATCATACAACCATGTGAGATCTTTATGTAGTGCATGCATTTAAATTCGTAGTTGCTTTCTCAAATCATATTGTAATTCTTTTCAAGCAATGAACATTTTTCCCATTTACATCTAAGCCTATAACGTACGTCATCAAAAATTTCCTTTCAGCAACAGTAAAAGTATTTGTACTTGCTTGTTTTCATATCGAGACAAAAGTGACAACTTTGTTGCATAACCGACAAAAATGCTTGCCTTCTTAAAATTCTGCAACGCAATAGGCCACGGCTGCACATGCCTATATGAAGGAAGAACTTACTTGCCTTGCCTTCCTATTACAGTGACAGTCATGGACTTACCAAAATTACTTTTGAGTGGCACATATTTATTTTCTAAGATCGTCTTGACATTATAGACGGATTGCTGACTGGAATGATTTTTCTATCTCGGTTTGAAAAAGTTGTGACTTGCTCACTCACTAACATGTATACTTTTACTGTAGACTTTCTGACAGACGACCTGACACCTGACATCTGTTGATACGCAACCTGACAATGAAAAAAATTTCTAAACGAAAGAAATCGACGTAGACATGGGTGGCGACGTTCAAATTGAAAACTGCCTTGATTGCTCAATCAAATTAAAATGCATCCTCATGTTTACGTAGGCATTTGCTTAGCTAAACAGAAATGTCGATCGTCAGTAAATTGTCAAGGAAGGACTGTTCGAAATGAAAAATATGTCTAAATTGTATGAGGCACATCAAGAACACGTCAAATTCTTGAGCTTGCCTGTCACTCTCAATTTCTCTCTTTGTAGAGCTAGGCTGCCTACATTTAGACCTTATTAAAATAATTATTATAAACTTTCCCGCTATCAACGAAAATAACTTCACGTTTTTCTGTATACTGCCACAGTAAAAACGGTAAAAAAAATACAGCAAATAAGGAAAAATGGTAATTATAATGAAAAGGATCCCAAGTCTCAAGATTCATAACCAATAACAAGTATGCTTACAACAGTACCTGTAATTAAATGCTAATAATACCTAAAGATTCAAACTGTATGAACACCACATCAGAATATCGCTCTATGATTACCTGTCGTCAGGCAGGCCTATGAAAAACTGCACTTCATTCTAAAAAAACTTGCACGAATCAATTCTTTTCTATGCATGGATTAGGTACTTGTGTTTTGATTAAATTTTACAAAACTTAAAAGTTCAATCAAAACTGCAGCAAATATAGTATTTCATCTGTTGTATTTATAAGGTCGTCTACTTTCAGGATTTTGCGTGAATGATGACCAAAAGAAATAAATGCATTTTACGCATGGAAATAAATTTAAAAATAAATTTGCCTACCGGTAGCCTCTTGACGACCATGGTGGGAGCTTCCTTTCTTCAGAACTTCACTTTTGGCACTAGGATTTGGAGCAAGAACGCGACCACTTTTGACTTTCTTGATACTCCACTTGATTATTAATGACAAAAACTACTTTAACGTGCAAAGTGCAACTGTATTACCAACGAAGCTCAACCGTTTTCTGTCGTTTATCGACTCGATTTTGTTCTGCTACTTGATTAAAAAATAATTAAAGCCTCTTTAACCGATTGCTTTAATACGGACTTCCGAGTTCTCACTTTTTTGCAGATTAGTGTTAGATATTAAATATAGTTCTAATTGCGATATAAAAAAAGTTTGTCTGGGAGAGATACTCGACTTAATTATTGGTTTTCAGAAAAACCTCATGTAATCAAGAAACGTGGCTAGGAAGGTTGAAGTTAATTAATAGTCCCTACTCCTTCTTTTTTCCTTGCTCAATCAAGCAGTATTTTAACAATTAAAACAGTTTTGTCAGGGGAAGACGTAATTTGTAAATAGGAAAAAATCTGTTTTATTGTGAATTCTACCAGAAAACGAGATGTAACAGCTCGTTCAAACAGCTACCGGAAAATGCTGGGAAGATAACGACGAGCTTATTTAAATCTTTTTAAAAAATCTGTAGGTCAACGTTAATCTCCAAAACTTAGGAATAGAATAGAGAATACAGCACCTATTTCAGAAATTCTCTTTTCTGCTTGACTATTCAAAAATTAAACAAAAAACGACAAAATAAGACTATGAATACTCAGACCGGAGACTCGAGTCTGTTTAACACAGAGACGCCAAAGGAACGGTTGGATTGTCAAATCAAACCTAACCTTGAGTTCAGTACAGAAACTCTCATTGCACGAGACTAGCCGCTTTATATCAATTCTCAAGCTACTTATACCGTGTGTAGGTGAGATTTTAGGTAGTTAAAGTTAAAGAGTTGTATTACCACAACTACTGCCTTTATTCCACTCAACACATCATCATCATTCCTGTCGATTTCTTATTTTTTGCATTACCCATCTCTAACCGCTGCTGCCACCGTCCACGCATGTATGATGCATGTAATGTCTTTAATATTTCTACGCATAAATGCAGTAAAGAATTTTTAAAGGTATATCATATCTTATAACTTGTAAGTAACCCAGTACATACTATTCTTATAATGTCAATCTTGCATCATTTCTCGTTAACTCTCTCCGTTTATCAGGTTACTATTTAGTTTGTATATCAGCTTCATTGGCAAGTCGTGTTCTGTCTATGTCCGTCGTTTCTCCTTCTTCTCCTCCTGCAGCTTTATTACTAAATGTACGTAAGTACAGACTTTATACGGTTTGTGCGGACGACATATAGATACTGTTTAAGTTAATTACACACCCGCTGCACGCCTCGACTGGGAGTTAAAACTTAGCTATAATCTCCCGACACATCTCTATATAACTCCATCCATACGAACTCAATGAAGCCCCAAAGAATAATTATATAGGAGACGCAAGGGCTTTTGGTGGTGGAAAATTATTGCAAGCATTTAAAACAGAATAGTAACGTAATTTGCATCGCGCGATCATGATGATCTTCTTAACAATCCAACGACAGCCACGAAATGCGGGGTAAGAGCAAAGTACAGAGACGTTTATTCCATTAATTCACGGTACCTTGCTATTTGAACTATCAAGTTACAAAGTATAACTAGACACATGATTTTCAACTTCACGTAATATTAAATATTCAATTTTTCGCTAATGAAATGCTTTGTTCTCCTACAAAGCAGCATCTATTTTAATGCATTCCAGTGACACGGCGACTGGTATCTCGTATCTACTTATCTGTATCCCTGTACTACTTGTTCTTGTACTTCTTTATAATGTGGAATGTTGTGCATATATCTTCCTATGTAGAGGTCTAATTAAATGCCTACATACTCATGACTTGTACATTCATATCAATATGTATTATTATTATTAAGGATTAATATAGTCTTCACTATAACCCTACAAATGAGATATTTCCAGTTTAGAAGAACAAAAAGTGCACATATACAAAATCGATATTTAAGTAAATCCTTATCCGTCTATATTTCTTCCTCTTTTTACAGGACGGTCCAATGCCTCATGCTTGATTAGAGTGGAGCCGAAAGCGTTAATTGGCACCAAATAAGTTTAACATCGTCTTTGATCTTGATGTTAATAAAATTGATCAGGATTTTGGGTTACAGTTTGAACTCATTAACATTTATTAAATGCCTTTATGCTTACACGCTCACGCGGTTGGTAAATGTAAAGAGGAACTTGAAATGACTGCACTATACACTCGTTGAGGACGAAGTCAGGCAAGAAGAGTGATGTTGAAAAGCTGAAAGTGGTATAGCATGTTCTTTGGGGGCGATTGGGTATGCAAGCAGTTTGCTGGAGAAGTGTCAGCGTAATCGGGTGACAATATGTTATCAACGAAGAATCATACCACCTATAAAAATATACCAGCAAATGTCACCAAAAGTATCGGATAAGCAAAAGGAATCGAAAGCTTCGTGATTAGTCACAAAGTATGACATAGCCAAATTCAGACTTTCACAAATCAAAAATGCCGATCATAACTGTCAAGATAACACTAATGCGCGAATCAAGTACTAATTTTAGTGTCTGGTGACAAATGCATATGAACTCTAAGAAATGACAGAAGGATAGGGAAATAAAAGCGGATTTTTCCAGGGCAAGGCTAGCTGGCACATCGTGTCAGAAACACAAAGTCCGTTCTCTAATTATAGTAGTTATGTATGACACCAGACCATTACTGTTTAATATTAAGCCAATAAGAGAGTGACAGCCGGTCAATGTTTTAAAGAGAAGATAGTTCGTTGTAGTTATTTTATTTCGCAAAATGTTCACACAATTTCATCAGTGTTTAAGCTGACTTCATATTTGAAACATTCATCGTCGTCGTCGTAACCGATCCCCGATCCACATTTACACATAATATCATGCACATACTATACCCATTCCCAAACCATGTGCCACGTGAACTATTATGAATCAACCAATTTTTAAATGGTGCATTGAACTGGTCTGTGTTAACACACGCGACCTACCAATGTAGTTGCGTTGGAATCATAAAAATGTCTGTAGAGGAAAAAATTGCACTGATTTATGAGCGATTCAGCGAACAATTTCCTTCTTCTAACAAGCATGAACTTTAGATAGTTTGCTATATTCGGCATTCTCTGAATACTGTATTTAATGGCAGTGGGAGTCATAAGGAATAGTCAAAGGCATATACCATATCATTATTGCTATTTCCATTCCATACAAGTCGACGACATACTGAAACCAACTAGATTAAACCAAATTAAATGTTTCATTCCAGTCATATTAGTACTTACCTTTGCTTTTTCATTGTTAGATGGGGGATTGATTGGATTACTCTCCTTGTAGCATTAACAGATTCAAACAAAAATCACATCAAGAGTTAGTTTAACGCGTTTAAATGGCAAAATATATTAGTTAATATTTCGCTACTAACATATACGTCACTGTAAATTAAAGCAATTGCAATTATAAAAAATCATACTTTTTGTGTTATTCAATTAACTACACAATATTATTAGCAGTCCAAAGTGCTGATGTTAGGAAATGTAAGTTACATGTCGCTACATTTGCTTAAATTACTTCATTCTCTTTGTACAAAGTTCCGTTGTAAAAACGTTTCCACTTAATCCTACTTTAAGGAAGCATGTGAACAGGTAGGTGCAGGTAGGTGTATAGGTCTGCGTTTTTTGCAAAGCTTTGTATCGTGGAAAAAAGTTTTACTCTTCCTGCATAGCCTACAGCTATTTCATGAGATTCACACTGCCTATATGTTCACAATGCTCCTTTGTTAAAATAAAGGCTACCTTGAACTTTGACGGTGATACCTGCTTACCTGATGTAACAAGTTTCAATTTTCATTTTTGCGGGAATTCAATCTTTACTATAGAGCAGTATAGATATATAGCTGGTTAGTTAGTAAAAGTCAACAGCGTACACATCGGCATTAATTTTTTGAATCGCCATTGCATAAACGTGTCAATGTCAATATTGTTATCAATGAATGAATGAGTTTAGGTTTATACTCCAAAAGCTGTTACCGGTAAAGATTCGTGTGCCATTGGAGAATGGCACGTACAATAATATTGTTGGACACATTGGCTAGCGATAGAAATATTGGTACAAGAATACCTCAAAAACAGGGCAATAGCTCTATGTTTGTGCATAAATATTGTACTTTGTATTGTACAAATTTCTTTTACGTCGATACCTACTTTCAATATTGCCGTATACGAATAAATTATTGAAAAGTGCATATATATTGTCGTGTGTACATCTTCCACGTAAAGTTTATCTTGTTAGACCTACTATCTATGTATACATTGTGACGCGTTAAAAACTTGGAAAATTACACGTAAATGTGATTCAAAGGAGATGTAAAATCAGTAAAGTCGTTGAGAAATTATTGTATATCACGCTACAGCACACTCAAATGAAATATAGACAAGCAATAATAATCATGTGCTCCACAACAAGAAAATTACAAATATACTCGTGCCTTTTTTTCTAAATTGCGTGCTGTTAGTATATCTTATTACATGTACGACACATAAATGTACATCTTTTTCATTTATCCAAATCCAAGGGCAATAATGTTTTGGACAGGAGGTATATTGGCTGTCGGCTGTCGACAACATTTTGTAACCTACATCTAAAATAACGACCACTTTGTTCCTTTATATGAAATTAATTGCTTGGTCTACCTAGATATATACCATGTCATTGGTCTCACTGGCACACTAATATATTGTTTGCAAGTATATAGTGTGTGTACACTGAGACAGATAATGTCTGTCTACGAAAATTTCATTGCTATATATGCCTTCCTGCCGACATGACTCATCCACTGCTGCCTTGATTTTCTATATAACATGGACATAAAGTGGAATGTTTTATTTAGCTTGTTCCCTGTTACACATCTGTGTACATCTATGAAAGAATGTAAACAAATAAATGGGACAATAATTAAAAGATTCAATTACTGTTCCAGCTTCAAGCATACTAGCACTCTAATTACACGGTTTGACTTTACACTATATATTAAGTTCTCGTTTCTTATAGGGGATCCTTATATAGAGTTAATATTTAATAGTTAATATTTATTATGATGACAGTGACAGGTATATATTTAGGCACATCGACTACTTGCTGAGCATGAATAATTTAATCTTTAAAAAGTATAGGGGAATCCGGAGCAGGAGCACACTTACACTTAGGTACTCCTTGTAGTATTTTACCTAACAAAATATACGCAGTATTCGTAGTTTCCGTTCTCCAGAGGATATTGATATTAATGTAAAACAAAAAATCTACAACGACAGTGTTGTTTGATAAGAAACACTAGCGTATTATTCGCTACCACTTTGAACATGCCTACAATGATATATCAACGTCGCCTATTCCTTAAGGAGTACAACCCATGCAAAGGAAAATATATCGGTGTTCAGAGTAAGTGAAAGCACTGCTGCTGTTATTGAGTTTGAAGCATCTTCCATGAAAGCATTTCCAAGAGCTATTAAAGAACACAAAAAAATGTTTGCTGGCTATGCAAACAAGTTAAGCACTACGCGTGGGCACACTAATACTATTATTTTTTGGTCTTGCATACATGCATGATACAGAATGGCAAACAACTGAAACGGTCCTTTACCTGCTGATTTCCTTCGTCACTCTTTACCCCAGAACAAGGTCCAAGAGCAGCGTTAAGAGAACCATACCGTGTTAATATTTACATCTTTATACAAAATTAATTTGATTAACCTTAATGGACGCTTTTATTTTTTAAAAGTATCGGTGACTTCATTTCGATCAGTACGATTAGTATTGGCACAAGCATATACTTACCGACATTTCGCAATTGTGCTGTGTCCTCCAGTAATAAACTCTGCAAAATCACACGTATACTCGCTCACACACGACACCCACGCAAAGCGCAAATATGTACTTTGCTCTGTTTGAACAACGAATTACTGCAGGTATTTTTAAACAAAGTCAGCTCAATAGTCTTGTTAGTTTGATTAAATTAGAGACAGTTCAAAGTTGAGATGAAGAAGCAGTTAGTAAAATTACACAATTTCATCACATTAATACAATACTGATCGGTATAGAGAATAGAGATGCATATAGCCTAGAGCCAAGAAAATTTATGTGATGAATAAAGTTGCTAAACAGTTTCGAGTGAGAAAATTGTATGTACTGAGAAATAAAAATACCTGGGAATATATATAACACACGCTATTTATAATTTCCCTGAGATTCTAAACAGACTTTGGCAAAATACTGTAATTAAATTGAGATTCCGTGAAATGAGAATGGCAAATTGAATTTTACCCACCACCGAGGGAAAATATAAAGCAATTCACTTCAGTACCAAACAGAAGGGAAAATAATACTGTGCGAACAATACGTTGTACGCTTGGAGGAGCGCTTGTATCAGAATGAAAGTTTGTTACCTTTTCCCATGCGTTTAATAACATGGAACAAAAACTCGTGATGAAGATGAAACCCTATATATCCTTTCCAACTGAACTCTATTTATGGATGATAACCGCTACCGAATACAACACGGAGTCACAGTCCAGTTCAAATACCTCTGTTATGGAGGTTGATATACCCCATATAATGTGTATTTTATGTATTACGATGCTTGAAAAGCAACGTTGCAATGTTATGTTGTAATATGATTTTCACCCATCCTCCCTCAGACCATAACACGGACTATTTGGAGATTTCCTGCTGTTTGTATAATGTGCTACAAAACCCAGTAAAAGCTACTGCCTAAAACGTAGCGGGGAAAACAAGGGCAAGTACGTACATTTCTCCAAAAAATTTCCAGAGGTATGGTATAACAAACCTATAAAAACAGGGCACTGCTACAAGACTACTACGCGACGGTTTGTTTCCGGTGAGCAACCTTACTACGTCGTATTTACGACCACGCGTTGGAGCAAGAGCAAACTCCTACCACTTTTGGTGGTTCAACGAAAAAGCAGTCACGAGCAGCAGGATCAATAGGCACATGACGATATTGCGTTTTGCCCTTCGCCTTCCATACATGCTTTATATTTATAGTGTTTGGATTCTGTATACTCCACTCCAATGGTAAGAGCTAGCAGTGTGCCGTTTTGTGTCGTCTTTGGAGTTAGAAGTGTGCGACTCGCCTATTTGACCTATTCGGCTGGATGTGTGGTTGTTGATATTTATATGCTGGTGATGGCGGTTAAAAGCATGTATTGTAGGCTTGCCTTTATGTGATGTATGGCTATTGTTTCATTACTTGCGGGGGTGTGGTGGCGTGTCTAGTGGAGCGGTAAAGTTGTGATTAAGCTTAGATTCAAACGATCGCCGCTCATTTATTTCTTGTTTTTACCAAAAATGTAAAAATTCAAGGTAGGATGAGCATGAGCAAAATTCATGGAACGCTGTTGGAGCTAATTTAGTTGGAGTTAGGGCATATGATTATGTAGATGTATGGAGGATATCGCAACTAATCGTCTAGTTCTTCCGCAATTATTTTTGAATATATTATGGGAGAACGTAAAATGACTTTTTTTATCTGAACTATTACTTGTTTTACGAGACCAGCCATCGCTTATTAAATGAAATTACCATTTTAATAATCACAAAAAATAGTATGAGGACATGATACATAAAATGGACACCTGGCTTTCCTTTCCCTCCAACCAAATTACTATTTTTACGATGATACTTTCTTGTGACATTATTTTTAATAGCTCAAAATATGTTTATGTTAAAGTTGAGTAGAATTCTTAGAAATTGCACATGTTTTCATGCAGTAAACACAATATTCATTTCGGCATTTGACGAGTGACGGACGTCTAACAAGAAACTTTCAAAATGCCTTCTTCATACAATCAAGAAAAGCAGAAACTTTGCAATTCGTATGGAAATAAGTGCAAGTGTGTAATTAAGACTCGAAAATAATAGTTATTATTACTTGATTGGTTATCCCACTCATCTGTGATAATTACTGTTACATCACGCTCGTAAATATTGATTTGTTGAACATTTATGGGAGAAATGAAGGCTGTTTGATGAGGCTGTTTGACTCTTTACTTCAATTCGTCCATATCCATTATCTTTTTGCCAAATTATGATAACAGATACCTTTCTGCACACTGCACAAATGGATTCTTCCATAATATAAAACACTTTTTGTATGCCTTGTTCTAGTTTCTTCCCTATATATATATTGTGTGTGTATCTCGTTTTTACTATTACAACGTGATCCCTTCCTTCTTTGGCCGTTTCTTATTGGTTGGAAAACAAGGCGGAGCATTCGGCGGTTACATCGGAGGAAAGTCATCTACCTTGTGCCTTGTTTTACGTGCCAACTTTCATGACGTAAAGGACCGAGTGACGCCAAGCTAGCAAACCATACATATTTACCCTTCACCGTCAACGAGCTTAGGATGTGTAGTGCAGAAAAATCCATTTCCATTTACAAGTCACTACTACATATCCGAAGAACATTAGATCATCTTAAATTGTTTGATGGAAATGTGAACACAAAAGCAAACGCCGCATAAATGTTAGCTGGGCTAGATATACATCATGTACAGTCATATATCATGCACATGGAAAAATTATAAGAGAATGGCATGCATTGTGAGTTTTTAAAACCGTAATTTTATGCAAGGGCATTATGTCTATTGGATGTGGTGAATGAGGATGGTAGATATAAATATCGTGTGGTATGTTTTCTAAAGTGTAAAATGGGTAAAACTAAATTCGAAAGGAATAACGTGATGTCTTGCCAAAATGATGACTTTGAGAAGAAGAGCATATAAAGTTGGAACTGGCTCCAGAAACAAAAAAAACTTGCAAAAAATATGCTTTGGGCTTACGCTGCTTTACGATAATCTCTACATAACACATCGATCGAGCTCATCTTTCGTTATGAGTTGACGCAAACTATAAATAGGTATCAAATGACTTTTTATGTCTACTTTTGTGGCAATAAAGAACGAGCCCCACATATCTTCGAATTCATTTCACTTAGGCGAATTGTTAGATGATGTTGTGCAGACTAACCATAAAATAAAATACGACGGCGATAATTCAGACAAAAAATATCACGAAATGACTTTCGCTAAGAAAGGAAAGGATTAACTTCCTTTTCAAGCAAGGATGTTTTGAAATTTAACCAATGATTAAGCTAAACCTGACAGCTTAAGTTTTCACGAGCTGCATGCTGTATTCAATGTTTATTAGTTTCATATGACATCTGACAATTATTTTTTACTTTATACCGAATATTTCCGACCGCACCGCGTCACATAAGAGAAAAAAATATCCAAGCGTAAATCAGAGACAAAATCGGAGATGCATGCGGTTGCTATTATTGCTGTCGAGCAACAATAATTATTGTTGCAGTTGTGTCAACTGAAAATGCTGAATCTTTCATGAGAAGACTATAGTAAATGCAGTGGTACATTGACTGCAAAAATGTGCAAATATTTAGATATGTAGTTACAGCTACAAAGACTTTAAGCTGGCATCTTTTTTAATTCCAATGACAAGCAGAGTGGAGCCAGAAAGATAAACAAAATTGTATGCGGACCCCACATATTTTATATCATAAAGGACCATCCTTCTCCCTCGGCCAATGAAATTTTCTTAATATTGGCAAGCCCAAACCTGTCTTGCGTGCAGCAGAAGGTGATGTCTCTGGTGAAATTGTGTATTACGCCTCACACAACACTCAGTCCGTAGTCCGTGCTAACACACTTGCTGTTGTGATATATAGCGAGTGATATAAAGACATTCCAACGGTTAAAGTATACGTATTTAGATATCATTATAGTTATTGGCTATATTATTATATGACTGACAACGGTTGACATTTTGTAGAATTTTTGGGTAGCCAAGTTGTAAGACAGGACATTGCATGATTTGCAAATTGCTCATACGTTCTAGACACAGATGCAAAATTTGTCGTACGAAGGCACATAAGAACACTATTTTTACGATTGTACAGATACAACGGTTTAAAATATAATAAAAAATATCATAGACGTTTGTCGTCAGAGAGTCAGTTAAACAGACTACTAACGAACAGGTCATCGGCACAAGGTCATCTTTAAGTTAGACCCAGATTTATACTTTTCTTACCTCCAGAGTCCAGACATAACGCCCACGAAATGACGTCGACCCTTCACTTTCATTTATATCACCTTTTGGTTGACTGGTCTTAAAATAAGCGAGTACTGTTTACTTTTACTACATTTCTGCAAAATCTCACGCTATCATAGTACAATGCACATTTTCAGCAAATAATGAAAGGCACAACATGACATACCATGTTATTAAACGTCATTAAGTAAAGCCACTTTAGGTGTATAACGATTATGTACCGTCATACGTATAAGTCAATTCATTTCCATTCACTATATTCCAAATCTGTCCAACTGTTTCATTTAGCCCCAATATATGCAATCTCACCTCACGTATGCTAAACTGAATTTTAAAATCCGTTTATTTAGGATGATTCAAAGCAAATCGAATCTCTCTAATACTGCAGTAAATTTGTCATCTAAGCCACGTGGAAACGTGCTACATTAAATTCTAATACTATATTAAAATATAAACGAAAAGAAAATCGGCTTACAACAGCATGCCTTGAGGTTTGTCCATGGGTGTAAATAGGGTACGTGTCATCCCTCGTGAAGTCTGAAGACGAGGATGCATTAGACAAGAACCCGTGTTTATCTGGAACGTCCAAGAATCTTATCGTTTGAACATTTTCATCACCACGATTAAGTGCCCTTAGCTCATCGCCCGGTCTCTCTGGAGAAAATTCTCTTTCCATTCGTTGCATTTCGTAGAACTTAATGAAAAATTCTTGTCAAAGCAATGGAATCGTTTAGTATTTAGAAAATTGCTATTTTTATGTACAGTGCACACCCACTGAACTTTGTGTACCAGTTTAGGCTAGTCACTGACACCAACTCACATCTGAAAACTGGTTCAGCCCAACGTATGTTCTCACAGTAAAGTCTCAAGATGTCTGCTGGAAGTGTTCCAATAATGCGGTTTCGTTTATAGAATGCTAACTGCTTCAAGATTTGCAAGCTACTGCAACCAAGCTGTAGGGAATGTCTTCGATGTGCAAAGTGCACCAACACACGACACTGCAGTGCAATATATCACCGTTATCGTGTTACAGTTTAAAGAACAAAATTACTGATGATTAACACTTTGCAGAGTACTGCAAACTAAAAACAATGGTTGAATTATAATTTGCTGATAAAATCGATGAAATAAGGATGTAGTGCTTTTCGAATTTTAAAAATGTAATTGAGCTTCCCCACCTAAAGTCTTCTGCGAACAGTCAAGCCCAACTGCAACTCAAAACAGTGGGCTCAAAAATCGTTATACTCCTTTTCCCAAACCGATCTAGTGATTTCGCCTCCGAAGTTGATGAGCAAGTAAACATAATTATCGCGCTGAGAACAGTATAGATAATTTTTTTCACATATGGCATCTCTTCAAGAAGCACATGATGTTTCAACGCATGGCACCAACCGAACCGGGCAGGGCACCATGCGCTTAAAAATATGGTCCACATAAACATGTACAAATTCAATTGTGCAATGCCAGAGCCAGACCCTCCATTTGACGGCTCGAGAGTTTTGTATCACAGTAGAGTTTCTTTACAATAGTTGATAGTTGTTCACCTTGGCTTTGACTCAAGTTAACCGAGTTCGGACATCGTTCGGACGCATACGACGTCGTTATTCCATGCAACTACTATGTACATGCTACGGTTAAAGCTTTCGTTCGTGCTGGTTTGGCAGTGTAATACAATGTTTTAATGTATTTATTATTGTGTATATATTTCGCACTGCTGAAAACTGAAAATGATGCCAAGCAGGGGAAATATCCGCTTCAGCTTCCGGAATTTGTAAAAGTAGAGGGAAAAGGACGCTGTGGAAAAGTAGCACAACATAACCATGAATTTGTCGGAGATCCGACAAAATAAACTTAGCATTTTCTTACATCAACGTGGTAATCAATTCCCAGGCATGAATGTATGAATGTTTCGAACATTTTTCGTTGTGTCCCAGCCCCAAACTTGATCCGCTATATACAACTGGGTCAACGTTAAAATAAGTTATGCGTTTATGACGATACGACTTGAACCAGGAGAGAGAAGGTAAACCTATTTTATAGTGAGGGAGGATAGAGGGAGTTGATAAACGGAAAAATTATTTTAGACAGACGTTAACCAACAAGCATTTTACTTTTAACATTAAGTATTCCTACTATTTCTATTTAAGGCGTGGGACACACATCCGCTTGAACAGCAAATCAACGGCATTTTCAGCATCACTCCTCAAAACTGAATGTAGGATGTGGTGATGCAGTACGGTTAAATTTTGTTTATACTGTAATAGCCTATAGCGCGTGGGTTTTGTGCTCCGAACTGCGATATGTGTCAAACTCGAAGACGTTCCCTCTGCAGACGGCTCATCGTCACATGAATGTAAAAACCGTGATTGCAAATGTATGCATGTGTCCTTGTTTTGGAGAAAGTTCATTATTATACGCGTTCTCTACTAACCAACCGCCCTTTGCTCTTTAAGTTAAATTACAACAAAATGACGTATATCTGTCCCACTAATGAGTCAGTGTAAAAAATATAATATGGATTATACAATATGTGTATAAATAACATATAGCACTTCAATCATAATCACGACAACGACAACTGCATGCAAACTTTCCTTGTTGTATAACTAGGTTCATCTACTGAAAGTTGTTGGCTGAGAGTACAGAATGCATGATTATGAAAAAATGTCATGCGATTGCCAAATGACAAAAACCCTACATATATTGTGGTAGTAAATCGTAAGCATGCCAAGAACTGTAACGTGCTGGCGAAGTCTATGAAGCTTAATTTTCTGCTAATGCTATTATCAAAGATATAAAGATAAGAATAAATAGTACCACCGGGTTCGTAGCCATTTGCGATTGTCCTTACCCCCTCATTAATTTCTTGTTCCTATCATTGAATATTCTTTTTATGCACGTGGACGTTTTAATTATCCGTTCTAATACAACAAAAGGCGTTACTAATAATAAAAACTAAAAAATGTCCGCTCTCTGACTCAAACCCTGAATTTTCAATTTTGTTTACAGTAAGATCTAACGGAACATATTGCAGAGTCAGCTTCACTGTCAGACAGCTATTAACATTATTTAAGTACATAAAAACTGTTTCTATCAATCAAAGCTATATAAATTTGCTTCCATCCAAACGCTTCATTCAATTCCACGCCACCACGTGTTGTTTAATTGTATCCTAAACATCATAAACAAATGACAGGTATTTATGTGCATGTAAGATTGACGAATTTGATTTATATAAGAAGTCATTATTACACATTCAAAACTTAACAACACATTCCACACTTTATTGCCTTACACAACTTGAAAAATCAAGAAATATTACAAAAAAGTCAATGACGCCACAGCCGGTGTTACAATGGCTTTTAAATTTGGAAGAATGTGACGGGATTTTATTCTTAAAATAAAGAAACCGTTAGAAGTTGTCCTGCGAAGTCTTACAACTTCAGCTTGGTCCTTCTCCAGTGACGCCTCTTGGCGTTGTATCTGAAATGCAAAATAAAACACAATGAATTAAAAAATCAAAAGTACGACGTAAATTGTAAATGTAGTCAATAAAACGTTACGTATGTCACATGTTAAAATGATTATAAGCCTTAACAAATTTTCGAACTTCGGTATTACCTAATCGTATTCCCCGTTCTCATCCGGATCCACTGTGGAATGGGACGGTTTTGGTTCATCTTTTTTGCAAGCTTTCGCTTGATCCTTAAGGTCTTGTGAGCAGACTATAAAAAATAACAAAAATACAATTTCAAATAATCAGTCATTCTCCTCATTAAATACTTATCCAATTTTAATATCCCACTACACATTAAACACAATTAAATAGTAAAAAAACACTCTAAACTTCGTTTCTTCACTTTCATAATAAATTTGACATATCGCCGGCCTTGACAGAGTGGAATTTTAAAAAACGGTTCTACTACCCCTCCAAAATTTACACCAATTCACATTAAAGCACGAAACAAAATCCCGCTGTAGTTAACTTACCATCTTTGATGTCTTGAAATTAATTTAACCCTCCAATTAAAACTTTTAGACTACACCACGACCAATATCTAACGTTTCCGATTCCGTCTGAGAGAAACAAGACCTAAAGCACGTTGTCTCCTTTACCCACAACTACCCTACAGCAGTAATAAAGACACATTCAAAAAAGCACGCACAAATTCTCAACACGATCTGCTCAACAGAGATGGCTCTGACGTCGACATACAATGAACACATCTACTTTGTCTTTGTTTCGAGTGCTACATTCACATTCTCGACGAGTCATGATGCCCCATATGAATATACATGTACGTGCACTGAATAAGCAGAGAACTCAACTACAAAATCCTTATCCAGCAAAACTTCTTCGTTGTAATTCGTAAGCAATAAAATAACTTCATCTCTTTCACGCAACTTGCCATACACCACTAACACCACTACCACCAAAAAGTTGTAGTCTACAACTGGTAGTCCAGTACTAATGTCATACAACTATTTGTAGGTGAGCCCCCTCTCTCACATTTGGAATTTTTTACGAATCCGTAGAAAAGTTAGTTCGTTGCCTAATATGAGAGAAAGAAACAAAAAGAAAATGGGTTGTTCATGAGAACTGAAACGTGTTTGTAATTTCTTCTGAACCTTACTTTCTCTTTGCAACTTTTCCTCCACACAATGCCATGTTATCTACCTATCATTATCTTTGCCTGGAATGCTCGTCTCTGACAACGCCGTCAGTTTTTGTATATATATTTTAACGTGCTCAGACAACACGGATGTTTTATAGGTCATGCAAAGTTGACTTCACTGTCAATAGTGCAGGTTATTTTTTCCAGAGACCACATATACCAAAAGGAAAAGTGAAAAGCCATAGTACGTTAGTTGATACGTCGATTCCAGGAAAACTCACGGTATTTCTAACATTTTTATTAACTGCAGCTTTCCCCCTTCCTGATTTTACGCCCCACGGAGGCAGCCAGAGTAAAATTTATTATTTTTCTTACTTCTATACTGCCCGGTGCTAGTAGTGCAAAGAGCCGAGTGATACTGCATTGTTAAACAGGCCGAAGGATCTATTTTGTCAATGCTTACTTACATTTCTCATTTTTTCAGGCTGCTTTGATGTCATTTATTCCGTTGGTACTGTAACGGTTGCGGGTTTTAGTGTGGTACGCTTACATGTACGTATGTCCACCGTCCACACGTGCAAATATCAAAGCGGAACACATTGTAGCGTTGCACGAGTCATTTGGTGGTATGCTTATAGTTTTGGTAGTTGAATACATATTATGAAATATGAAAGCATGGAATTATCGAAGCTATTCTTTTATCGGACTCTCTGACTGGATTACTACCAGCCAAGCTGTGGCAGTACTATATAGGTTCCATGTTGATGTGTGTTTTCTTTCAGAGAACTTTGCTACCATTTTCAGTCATAAAACTTTCTACCTCTCGCTCTCGGAATTTTTTTCCAACTAAGACTGACAATAATTTTATTTGGATTTTTTGTTTATCTACAAGTATTCCTACATCCAGCTACCTCTATCCATGTATATTATTGAAGAAGAAATTGTGCTTAATAAAATTACTCCCCTCCACCTCCATCTATTTAGTACAACAAAGCGTTGGAATACTTGCAGTAAGACCAGAGACGTAATCAACTATTCATGAAGTGCAAAATTAGACATGCCAGCTACAAAGCAAAGAGAAAACCTGATGTTTAATGGAGTAATCGTAACTCTCACATGCCAGTGTTGGTTTATATGGGGTTTTGTTGAAGGAACAAGCACAGCAGCAGCGGCATCGAAAACGGTTCTCAAATGCTTTAAAACTCTGAGTTTTGGTGGTGGTGTGAGCATTCTGTCGTGTTTCTACCTTTCAACCTGGCGGAACAGGGAAATTAAAAGGAAATGCCTTTATTTTGCATCGTGTGAAAAATAAACATATTTATGCAACTGTGAAATAAGGTAGGCACGGTTGAGCTGTTGTATGATTATGATTATATAAAACTTGTAATTTCAGTTCAGTGGCTATTTGACATAAGATTGCTAGATGTTGAATACAGCCTATAATAAGCACTTTCCATGTCTCCACAGGGAATGGGAACATAAAAGGAACTGTCAGCTTTTATGTGTAAACGACATAACAAGTTGTTATTATTTTCATATTCCATCCAAAATCGTAATTCATCACACAACACACAACATTGAAAATTTTATACTGCCTTTTGTGCTTTTAGAGTTTCCAAAATAGTTCCACACTACCTGTTCCTAAACACTAAACAAAATACAGACCTATATAACATGTCGTCCGACCCGTCATAGTTGAAACCTTTAGCTAATACAGTAATACGTAACATGTATTTAGACGGTTACGTGCTACTTTTTCTAAGCGTAAAGTAAACCATTTTAACTGATGGACGTATGCAAAATAAAAGAGCAGAAAGGTACACAGGTAAGAATGTGTGAACGCAATAATATATATACAGACTCCCGACTTTGTTATTCACGGACGGATGGTAAGGCAAAGGTAAAGGTAAAAGTATTCCATCCAGAGGCAGTAGCAGGCTCGATTGTTCATTATTTGACGTGCAATGTAACATCATATACGCTGGGTATGAGTTGGTGGTGGGTAGTAGTGGGTAGCGTACCAAGCATGTCGCAGAAAGCGTCATAAAATAATATCGGTTTTCTGTTTAATATTCATCAACCCCATACCTCGTCCGTATCCTTCCTTGTGCGCTTTCTGTCAAAAACTTGCATTTCGTATGCAAAAAAGTAACGGGAGTTTAGTCATTTTTTGGACGTAACACCAACTCAACTCAAAAAATTAGTGTAGTAACATTGTTCAACTGAAAGGTGTTCATTGATATATTACGTGATTTTATAGTAATTAGCGTGTAACGGTAACTCTAATGGACAGCAGGGAGCACACATCTTATTACATCATTTCCCAAGTATTGTAAATGCATTTGAGCATACTTAAGCAACTTCAACAGAGTCTTGAAAGCTCAAAAGAAAGAAGCGTTTTTATACAAAAGCGTAGTATTATAGGTTGATAGTACTTTTAAGCGAAATATTGCATGGTTCACTGGTATACTCATACTCATAGTTAGTACCAGTTGGCGTCCCACTGTAAACAATAAATAATTATCAATAATAATCGTTTGATTTTAAATATTTTAACGTTAAACCCCATTTAAAAAAATTGCTGGACACGTCGATTATAACAAGGTCGAGGTATCTCGGTTTGGACAACATGTCTACAAAAAAATTACGTCGCGTAAAATGGGGCATTAGAAAACACCTCACCAAAAATCTTCTGGTAGTGACGTTGTTGTGTTGTGCTATTTTTCTCTTTGCAAATTACTATGATGAGTGTTCTTCCTTTGATGCGTTACCAGTGTTCATGGTGCCAGATAGGTGCAAGGTTGAAAATATAAAGGTGAAACTAAATGTCACAATGCTAAAAGCTACAGTTTCGTCAAAGTCTGCAGTGCATGTGGATAGAGGTTACTGGGGCAAAAACAGTGCTGTCGCGACTGCACTAGAAATGCAATCTGATGCTTCCCGAAATAATCCGAAACTCAGGACGCTTCCATCCAGGAACAGTGGGGAAGAGACTGACACAGAATATCCTCTTGAAATGGTAATAGGTTTTTACCCTAATTACACAGTTGGTGGTCAAGATCATATATGAACCAACGCCTCACACATCTCAGGGACTTTACCTTTAAAAACAAACTGAAGTTTCCCGTTATTTTACCAGGTTTTTGAAGAACGCAAAGAAGGGGCTCAAAAAGCA